>PNEQ01076845.1:10875-42196 GCA_003012365.1 Medauroidea extradentata | reverse complement strand
AGGGTGGATGGGGTGAGGTGGGAGTAAGAAAATCTACTTACATCGGACCCACCACTACTGCCAAAACGAATTTCCTTACTCATACACGCATCTAGCATACACACTTTTAAAACCGCGACGAAGGACGATCGATAAAAAATGCTATGGCCGTACAATGTTCCAAATGAAATGAAGGTAATCGCTGTATGGAAAAAGTGTTTGTTTACACCAGGAGCGTACACAAATATGACACGAAGAATTAATGTTTAATGAATTGGAATAACTATAATTATTTTAATAGATAACTTCTAGACACCGAATATATAATGTTACATTCGAAAATTTGTTCTTGAATGGCCTACACCTAAATAGTACTAAGTGCATGAAAAAGTGAGAATGAAAATACCAGGAATGTTTTAATACCGTAAGCAGGGCTGACTTTGGGACAGTACAAAAATTTGTTTCGGATATATGGCATCCCTGAATAATGAAATTTACTTGTGATAAATTCCAAATATTAAATATCCGCATGGCACTTAATTATTATTTAATCATAGTAGACAAATTATGGAAAATAAAAATTGTGTAAAAGTGTTGTCAAGCTACTCCATTTGTCCAAAATGACCCCCGCTAACGGTATTGTAAATTTAATTGCATAGGTTTATAAACTGTTCTTCCTCCAAAAACCTTACAGAACTTTGCTTAACTCCCAAATGAAGAAACTACAAATATGTTTTTTAAGTTCAAAATACGTTTTTAAGCGTGTAATGTTTGGCCTTATATTTAGAATAAATATAATTGATAGATTATTGGTAATTCTGTATAATTTTTGCGGTAAAACGTATTTTGTTACCGATTATAGACTAACGTGTTCATGTGGCTAATTATTATAATATTACGCACATACCAGTACCAAGTGTTTCCAAATAGATACAAACCATTCGAAGTATGATCATCGCATCCTTGCACACGCTGATGATGTTCCTCGACTACGGAATTGCACTCTGTCAACCCTCGCTGCTGAGTTATGTACATCAACCAGTTTTACGACGCGGACGCGGGAAGTGTAGAATCAGAGCGGACGCCTGGACTCGCATCGCAGATACGCGCTTCGCAAGCAGAGTTTTACGACTCGAGGGCGACGTACGTAGCTATAGCAACGAAGCGCCAAATTCTAATGGAAGCACAAGTAAACAAGAGAGTTGGTGTGTCTACGATGTAGAGTTTACATAAGACAATGGCTTAGCCAAGGTTACCTGGAACACCGGTCGGCTGACTTAACCAAACATTTCAGTTTATTTCCTACAGTCTGTTTCCAATGCTACAATAAGAGTAAGGATTCAGTTTAGTAACGTCGAAATGGAACACTCAAAAATCCATCCAAATATTATAGAAATAACGATTAAAATAATTACAAATTCTTACGTAAATATGGTATGATATTTAAAAAGATTTAATTGCATTTTAGAGAACAAAGTTTAGGCTGGAGTAAGTATATACGTAAATATCACTAGTGTATTTCGAAAATTCTGCTCAGTATTACTTCGTTTCCACAGAAAGAGTTACACAACGTATGTTTATATATTATTTTCTATACTGTACATCCCTAAATAAAATTTTGGATGAACTACGACAAAAACCTTTAATAATACACAAACTTTGCCGCAAGTACAATTTGAAGTTACAGTTTTAATGTAACCTGTCTGCAGGGATTCGTACAGTTCAGATGCGTCTCGTCAGATTAATGTTGACCCACAGGTAAAGACATTTTCCGATTCTGGTTCAGGTAGCAAAAAAAGCTAAAACCGTCTTTACGCGTCCTGTAGAACAAGCGATCGAAAAGTACACATTCTTAGCCGTAACACAGGGATAACTGCTGCTTTAAAACCAATTATGCAAAACGAACCTCTGTAAAGTACATTTAATAAAACAGTGTAAACGGTAAACATTCGTTTACACTTGGCGCATTGCTGCAGAATGGTGACAGACGTTTCTTTTAAAATTTCCAACATACGTGAGTATTGTTAGCTTATAAATAGCTCTTTAAATAATGTGCACGTGTGTATACGCATTGTATAATTCTCCAGTAGTTTTAAAACCTCATTTTAAGACGACCAAAAATGGAAATGGGAGTTGTTTGGTCATTTTTAGGAAATGAACAACCTAGGACATAATACTTGAATCGATATAGGTAGTGCAACATACCTTCATCATTTTAGTACGTCATAAAATAAGGCGACATGCAAATGTTTGATACAGTTGATAAGAATACACGCCAGTTCAGTTGCATGCGCTTAGTGTATTGTACGACTGTATACGCTTTAGCACTTCTACACTTGCAGTCCTTGAAAGAGTAAAATACAGTACCTTACTTAGCATTAAATGTGTTCGTAGAGTCTGTAGAACATTCGATAATAGTTGCTTAATACTTATCGTCGTTAAAAATAATTCGAAGGACAGAAGTTTAAAAAACGGAATACTGTATCAACAAAACACACAAAACTAATGTTGCTATATTTTGTGCTACGTGGGTACAGAGATAAATAACATTGCGAAAATGGTTAATTTAGGTATCTCAAGTGATAATGATATGAACACATAATTTAAATACATATATACGTTAATAACTGCAGGACTGATAGAGAACTAATTTAATATTTATAAACTGTAATATCCAAAGTCTTCATTACTGTTAGTCCATCAATGTTAGACGGTAGAACAAGGATAATATAAATTATAATTATTTAATTTTTCTAGATGTACGTTGATTTTTAACTTAAAGTGTTCATTTGCGACCACTCTGAGGATCGTGTGGGCTTATCAGTTATGCTGGTAACTTCGTGTTAAAAATGGCAGCCATTGTAACATTATTCGATACATCTACAGTCCGCGCGCCAGCTCTGTGTCCCTGGCGTGTACGCATTTTTCTTAGTAAACTTCATGCACACTACAGTAACACAGCGTCAAGCACGCTTTAACTTACGACGTTACTACGGCCAGCATGGGCGTCGCATGCAGTTAGGCCTCGTTGTGTTATTTATATATTTGCGGGCGAAAAACACCCAAATAAATCATCAACTGGCCCACTTGTGCATACCTGATCGTCATAAGCAGCCCACAGGCAGTAAACATGCGGAATGCACCCGCGGCCACATGTGGCGTATGATACATGATGAAATAACACACACGTTAACCACAAGTGTACCACAAGTGTACTACAAGCATTATTATTACACTCAGATGCTCGTGGGTTAATTTGCTAACCTGCTTGTGGACCGTATACTGACAAATGTCAGTCTTTTAAACTAAGTTGCCAACATTAAAATTATTTGAGTACAACTACGAACATGTTTATTGACATGGCCTGATTAACAACGATTCCAGCAAAATTAGACCACCATACTAGCTAACGTTCGCTGCTTCTGTCAATACAGTTGGCCAGGCCAACTAAGTGATTGTATTTGGTACTAGGGACAAATACCCGTCAGAGACATCAAGAGTTGGCGCGCGGACTATATATACCTAAGTAACCGTAGTTTAGAATTTCATCGAACTCGGTACACATAAAGAACACATTTAAGTAACTTATATATTGAGTTAATATGGTATATATATATATATATATATATATATATATATATATATATATATATATTCAAAATGGCGGCAATTTGTTACTTTTATCATAATATTCATATCTGTGGAATATTTATCTGTATTTCTTTAAACTCTGTACACATATACAACATGTTAAGGTGATTTGACGTTTGTATTTTTCGTTCGTACTATGCATACCAAGACATACCTGAAATAATATTATTCCTAGTTTCATAAAACTTGGTACACATATATTACACACAAAGCTGACTTGACTTTGATGTATTTCGTTCATTCTGTGTTTATATGTTCATAATGGAGGCCATTTTTATATGTGTAGCATAATGCGACACGTCAGAGGAAAGTTTTTTTTTTTTAATTTAATTAGTTTTAGTCTTATATGCTGCTTAGAAAAATGACACGACTTTGGTTCTATCGTTCATTCAATGTTCATATTTTCAAAACTGTAGAAAGTTTCCAATTTTAAACATAATTTAAAATATCTAAAAAAACTAATTACATCAAACTTTGTAAACGTATAGTACTCATTAATTTGACTGTACTTGTACTTTTTTAAACTGCTCGTATTTACGAAATGTAGAAGGGAAGCACTTTTCTGAACTACTACATATCCGGTACACGTACAGTACTAAGCAAAGTGAATTGACTTTAAAGTTTTTTTTTTTTTTTTTTTTTTTTTTTTTTTTTTTTTTTTTTTTTTTTTTTTTTTTTTTTTTTTTTTTTTTTTTTTTTTTTTTTTTTTCAATTTCCAGCATTTGAACATAGACCTATTGTGATTAAACGAAATATATAAGAACCAGATTTCGGAATTGTGCTACAATTAGTGCTCATTTAGTAATTGTATTACGTTAACTTGACGTTTGTGATTTAATTTTATGCCATATTCGCATTACTGACATTTAACAAATACATTTTTCGATCATACGAGATATCTGAATAATCATTCCTCCAGAATTACATCAACATCGTAGTAAATAGTTCTTAGTAAAGTGTCGCGACTTTTATGTATTTTGTTCGTGATGAACGTTAATGTTAATACAGTGGCAGGATTTCAATTATTTCATCGCATGGGATACAAATTAATGCATTACGACCATTTTGCAAAGTTTATTCAGAATCGGCGCAAATTAAGTATTAGTTAATAAGGCAACGTGAATATTAAGTTGTTGGTGCGTGTCGTGTTGGTATCCGCCAATTTCGCACGTTTTACGGCATGAATACATAATTTTTAATAAATGTAAGCCAAGAACTACAGGACCTATAGGAAGACAAATTACTCTAACATTTACATATTTTATTATCCAGCATGTTTGAGGATAGCACCAGAATGAATTAATATAATATTATGTAAACGTAAACGATTTTAACCATTAGTGTTAATTTGCAAAATTTTTGAACAAAGTTGGCTTACTATTTATGCTGGAATCTTCTAATTTTCTTTTATACCTCTCTAAGTCATAAATAACATAAAACAAATCCTACAGAAACACTAAAACTATTAAACAAGACGTATCGCCAACCACAGTAAATTAGGGCATTATACTTATTTCTGCATGCGGCACTCATGAGATAAACACCTTTTAAAATCTTGATAGTTGATGGCCGCATGACATGACAGTAGCCTTAATTGGCGATTGGCACGAGTACAAATAATAACAAAGATGTTTTGTCCCGAGTAACAGAGGTTTTTCGATCATTGACGAATAATCGTACCAGTACAACATTATTGTCAAAGTGTCGTAATAACTCTCATAAGACGTATATTCGTAAATACCTGCAATATAATGACAACCACAAATGTAGGACGATAAAAACAAACACCTTTAAAAAAAGTATACGTTTCATAGACGTAGTTAAAGAGATTTAGGTGGATCCGAACAATTGTGTCTAAAGAGAAGTTGAGAGTCTAAGAGGTAAACTCTGAGCAAAGCTTGAGTAAATGTGTGCAGGAAACAAAACATACACGTATGATAATGTGCATTTACCTAAAAACCATATCTAAGAAAAATATGACAAATAGAAGACCTTCAAATCAACACGTAATATTTGCATTTTTTTAAATTAAATTTTTCAACATCCAATTAGACCCAGGGGATTGCAAATCATACAACGATCCTCCTTACAAGCTTACAAACATGATCCTCTTAACGGGATGTAGTGGCATCCCATTGCCAGTCCCTCACCTGGAGGACCAGATATTGCATTATGAGACCCCACAGATAGAGAAGTGATGGAATGCAAGATAGTGTTATTTCCTAGCTTCCAAGAATGTAATACAATATGAAATAACGTAAACCGTGTAAAAATATATAGCAGACTAACATTTAGAGCATAAATAAAATTATAACGTTTCGAAAATGCTTGTAGTGAAGAAACTACAGTAAATTAAAGTTAGCCATGCACCATCCTCTAAATTTGTTACTAAAAGTTAAAGAAGCATACATTTAAACTTAAATTTATGCATTATTGTTAACATTAATGTACTCTATTTCACAAAATTTCAGTGAAGTTTGCTATTTATAAGGGTACAACTTTTCACGTCTTGTAGATGTCTGATTATATGTGTATGGATAATTTTAATTCTAAAATAATCTTGAGATGTCCGTTTCACCATATGAAATGTACGTTCGTCTTGCATTGTGACATTGCCCATAAGTAGAAGGCAAAATTTTCTGAAGTTATAACTATACGAAACATATACTTACATCTCCAGTATGGAAACATTGACACCGAGTGAAGTGGCGCGACGATAACACGTTGAACTCGTTTTTAGGAGGACCCGAGTTCGATCCTCTGCACCGGCCATCCTTATTTCGGTTTTTCATGGTTTCCCGAAATCGCTCTAGGCGAATTCTGGGACGGATCCTTAACAATGGCCATGGCCGACTCCTCTTTTAGTTCCTGTCATTGCACCAAGTTGTGTTTCACCGTCTCTAATGATCGGCGAGTCGTACAGCCCACAAACCTTACCTGTAAACCTAAATATGAATCTATTCTAGAGCTAACTAAATATATTTAACCGTTCAGACGTTACTGTTACTTGCCATCTTGTTTGAGGGCTTGTACGAAGAAGGTTGCCAACCTCTTTTTAGGAGTGTTGTGGCCAACAGTTCGGCGTTTGTCTGATGTTTAGGATCGACCCTCAAATGCTGGAGTTTATTTATATTACCTTAGGCGTAGAACTTGAAACCACTTTTACTGGCTTCCCAGCATTCTGACGGCAGCATCTCATGCCTCTAAAATGCCTCAGCGAACCAGTGTTTGTTCTACAAGTGCGAGTGCGTGCAAGAAAGTGTGATTCCCGGAGTAGTTCGGACGGGAGAGGGAATGGTCGGCACATTGAACTACAAAGGAGGGTCCACAATTGCTGCGAAGTGGCGGGGTAGTTCCTGGGGGAGGGGGGGAACACTGCGAGACCTCGCAAGTGGAATCAGAAATGCTTTTACAACCGCGCGGACCGAACGGCGGGGCTGAATACAAAAAAAAATTCATTTGTTCGCAACAAATCGGCCACACGGGTACGCAGGAAAGGGCTTAATCGAAAAAAATAATAATAAAAGGAATGACAAGAGTGAGATTTCTCCCTATTCCCTGCCCCTATTCCATCGTGAAGTACTGGAGGAAAGTGAAAAGCTTCGTCATAAAAGAAGCTTTCGAAATGATCCGCTGTACATGTTTTACAGGCACACACTCCTCGGAAAAATAAAACATATGCTTCGGGAAATGTATAATACATTATGTAGCCCCTTTGAAGTGAAGGATTTATTGTTCGTTCAGCGTTAATACAGTAGATGGGGAATTTGATTTGGTGCTCATGAAAAAATACTGTCAATTACGCTTCGAAGAAAAGGTATAGCTACTAATCATATTGTAATACTACTAGCAAAATTAGTAAAAACGCCCTAGACTGCAGGTCTGAATCCATAAATAATAATTCGATGTCGAGATACGAAAGTGTAGTTATTGCGTAATAGTTGTTTATCTCTTCGTGACTGTTTTTAGACATAGAGTGCTTTCTGCAGAGAAGAAAAAAATCAAATATTTATTTTTCAAGTGATACATTGTTACGTAGAAAAAACCATAATAACCTACACAAGGTAATCATTGTTTTCTTCTGCTTGTTCTGTTAGTAGTCTCAATGAATTTCCAACCCGGAATTTCTGAGAAACTTTGCAGATTGCTGTGTTGGTCCGCTGTATTATAATTAATTGTATGTTGTCATGGTTGTCTGCAGAATCTCATTATAATTTAACATTCAGTTATTATTTTTGTTTGTTTTGAATTTACGTCTGTCTGTTATATTGTTGTTTGACAGGACTCCCGGTTCGGAGTCTCTCGACAGATAAAAATAATAAAAAATACAAATACAAAAATTAAAAATAAATTTATATATTTTATTTTTTATTAAGTACACCAGTTCTTTTCTTTACGATGAATAGTCTTGTTGTTTTCGTGGGTTGCTTGTTCAATGTTTTTACAGTATCCAACAAAAAATCACAAGCAGTGGTGCAAGCTCATAAACCCTTACATTCTTATAATCATTGGTTTCGTTTGAATTGTGAACTAGACGGCATTCATTAAAATAGAAACCAAGCTACATAATTCCATATGTATTGTATTATAAAAATGAAAATTTAATTTAATCAGTTAATTAATTATGTATATATATATGTAGCTTTAATTAACTTCATTCTTTGTTTCAACATAAAACAGTGTCGAAATCAAGTTCAATATTAACGAAAATTCTCTGCCGAAGGATAATGAACTCCCTTCCTACACATACGCGAGTTATGAGTTTTATTATTTCGCCTTTTTTATGTAGTCCCATTCTGAAAAGCCCTTGAATAATTCACTTAAATTTTTGTGAATCGGTTTTACAATTGGAGACTGTAACAATATAGCGAAAACTGTCAGTTTTCTACGAATTGTTGCGACCACGCTTTGTTGTGCTTTTCGTTATTTAGTGCAAAAATATTATTTTTAAAATGTTATCTTATTTTGAATGCTTTGTTAAGAAAAAATACACGTTAAAACATTTTTTTCGCATTGGAAATTGTTATTTTACTGGATCTTTATTTGAGCGCAACACATTATAGAATATTTTAAGGACCAGTTTGGGATTAGTGTGAGAATTATGATTTTTAATGTTCTAAGCATTGAATGCACTAAATTTTTATGCAACAATTATTTATTTATTCATTTTAATTTAGTAAAAATATGGGTATTCTACTAGCCAACTCTAAGCATTGTAAATTTTTAAGTAAACGTCAAAACAAATACAAATAACACATACATTTCATGTAGCTAGAAAAATTAAATCAGCTTAAAGAGAATGTATCTCTTTTTCCCAATATATTTTAACTATATAAAATTTGGTATGTCAACATTACGGACGCGAAGTTAAAAGAAATGTCCAAATTTTACCGTTTCCTCGTTTACTGTTTTAGAAGCGCTCATTTTCATTTATTTTTTTCGCTTGTTTGTATTATTCGTATATACCGTATGTCATAATATGTTTGATAAAGCTATCTCTGAACAATTTTTTGTGTATATTTTGTTGTTTCAGGGTGGCCACCTACCAGGAAAACCTGGAAATATCAAGGAAATTGTAGCCACCTGGAAATATCAGGGAAATTTCAGGGAATATTTGGTGTACTTGAGAAATTTGAGAATTTTTTTGCCTCGTTTATTTTAAGATTTCACAAAATCATTGGAAGGAAATTATGTTTTGAGAGTATTATTTTGTGTATATTTTTTTCAAAAACATTATCATCATATAGAGGTGTTTGTACACAATTGTCAAGTTCATGGTTATTTGTGCTGAATTTTTTGTCAATTTCACTGGTAATAGTGTCAGAAAGGACTTAAAATTTTCACTTTTACTGGAAAATGTGTTGAATAAACGACAAAATGTTGTTTTAATGTTTGTGGATATCAGGGAAATATTGGGTTTTATGTCAGGGAAATATGAGAAAGGTCAGGTGACTTTCTTCGTTGAAATAAGTGGACATCCTGTGCTTGTATGTTGAACCCAATAAAGTAACACACTTACCAGGTTATTTTGTGTACATGTCGAACAAAACTTGACTAATTAATCTAATAATTTAAGACATCGTGTGGCATCACATTAGTTTGTAGTTCACGACATGAGCCAAAGATGATGATACTCGTTTATAAGGTTGTAAGCCAATGAATAATTGACTGTGTCCAGAGCGTGTACAGGACTGAGAAATCTAGGTTTCTGCCAGACTAATCCGCGAAATCAACGTACCTCTAATGATGGTGTATCGCGAAAAAGTTTTGTGCCAACATACCTTTGAAAACGCTTAGTCAAGAGCAACACATGTGATTGGGTGTGACACAACGTAACTGTCTGCAGACCAATAAAAGGCATCAAATATTACAAAAGTGGGGTTACTATTGGCTGACCTAGGTATACAGATAAAAGAAAATCCTTTAATACTATACAAATCATTTTGCAGCTTTGCAAATTATCCACTTTCCCTTCGACTTTCCAGTGTCTCTAGAGGTGAGTATTAAAAGTAAGAAAGGGACAAAAGAAGCCAGCCATCCCCTTACAAAACCTATCTGCCAATGGCATTATCCCATACCATTACAATATACTATGTGAAAACTCCGTGCGACCCTGCCTGAAACAGAACCCTGTTAGCGTTGGTATGAGGTGAGCGCTGTAACCACTGTAGAGGCCGCGGTCCCAGGGACAGTCCAACATAGGACGGTGGTACAAAAACACTGCACTTCCAGTGTGATGTAACCACCAGTGTGTTCCGCAGTGCCAATTTCTGTACAACTTGCATCACAATGTCTCTGCTCTGGCTGTTATAATGCCTGGTACTCATAGCTCTTCCACCTGCCTACAAACCGCATATTTCACCTGAGAATGTGTCGTGTTGCCTTCATATGTGTCTAAGAGCACCACCCATAGATTATGGACAACTGTAAATGCGTCGGATTGTGCCCGTAAAGTCGTTTTTACGAAACTATTACACATGTGCACATTGTGCAAATTTACGGATAGGAAAAAAACTTCGGACAAGGATGTAATATAATTTTAAGACACCGTAATCGTATAAACACTATTTCTTATCTCAACATACCTGTGAACGGCCTTTTTTTTTACACATCCGTTTATCAAAATATTCTAACCGAATACGTGAAACTCAGATAGAAACGTACGCTGAACTTTGCTTCAGACTTCTCCCTAATAACATTTTGTGGTCAACGCTTCAAGTTACGTAGTAAAAACGAATCGGTGAAAATCTTGCACGCTGTCTCAACGCTTGGCCCGTTGTGGCGATGCGGCATTTATTGCGCCTTTATTGCTTCGTCACATCTGAGTCTCTATCGTGCAGGTAGGCGGTGCCCTTAAGAATAGTCGATACATAAATTAATACGGAGAAGGTTTAGCGTTATTTTCAAAAGTAGAATGACAATATAGAAAAACACAAAACTAGCAGTCTTATAAAAAACGGTTTCATACTTTTTGGATGAATGTTTTGCTAATGTGACACATTACTTTAGATTTAACTCTTACTGAACATCATGGACGTAGACATAAGGGAAGGGGGGTATCGGGATAAGTCTTCTCCGATTAGAAAATTAACTGCTTGAAAATAAAAAAAAATAGCAGTTGTATAGTCACAGTTTAGGAACAAAAAACAGCTGAAATTGCATCATTTTGCACACTGAAATCCTTGCTACGCCCCTGCTGAACATAGTTACCTAACATGTTGATAATATTCAATAATGCGATATGATATTTGTGATGTCCCGTCACCAGCGGCTGAGGCTAATTTTGTTTACAAAGCCTGGCGGAATAAAATTAATTGATTTCCTGAGGTATTACTGTCGTTAGTTTGCAGTATGAATAAAAATGCATACAGCGTTAAAGCCACGGTCGTGACAATTAAAAACCGCACAGTAGCTGCGACTCTTCTCCA
This sequence comes from Medauroidea extradentata, assembly GCA_003012365.1. Taxonomy (NCBI): domain Eukaryota; kingdom Metazoa; phylum Arthropoda; class Insecta; order Phasmatodea; family Phasmatidae; genus Medauroidea; species Medauroidea extradentata. The sequence goes on along the minus strand of PNEQ01076845.1, from coordinate 30,638 downwards.
GGCAGTGACATGACTGTATCCACGTTAATTAATTAACTTATCTCTAGTCCATGATGAAACTTTCTTGCGGATAAGGAGTTAACGTTAAAAAAACGAAGTGTCACCGCGAAACTCGCAAGCTTCAACCCCAGGAACATTGCCTTAAAAATGTGTCCCAGGAAACTTCATTATAAAAAAAGAGACCTTTTCTATCTTCTCCTTCACAACATTTTAATGAACTTCGCTTGGATTTTAATTTTTTTTTTCGAGGACGGGCAAAAAGTTAATACAAAAGTTATTCTTTTCTTTCAGGCGCATTTACACTTCAGTAACAAAGGTAACCTAACTTCTATTTTAGACTTCTTTCAAATGTTAGAAAAATAGTATGAGAAATACGAAAACTTAAATTTGTGGGTAGCAAGAATATATAATTATTAGTTTGCCTTGTTAGAATAATATTTATTTTCAAAGGAAAAATTACACAGAAGATCTTTTACAAAAAAATTAAAAACTTTTAAATATATTCCTACTCATTTTTCCAGTGAGTTGTGTAATATCACTGCATTAAAATATGAGAATTGTTTTCAATTAATTCAGCCAATCCTTTGTGTTTAAAAAAATAATATAAAATAAACTTTTTACCCGTTAGTCATGTAGTGCACATTATAAGATTACATAAGCGTTAATAATTTCAAACTTATGTCAATGACATTTAATATTTATGGGTGCTGGCCGTAGTATAATATTATCACCATAAAGTTGATTGTGCACTCAAAAACGAGGTGTTGAGAGCTGGCTACGAAGACATGAGATGAGCATGAGTCAACAATGGAATGCCAAAGCGGGTGAATAAGGATAGGCCTGAGAAAAACCGCTAACCAGCCGTTACATGTACCATGATGACACTCGCAAAAATCAGAAACGACCCCATGGGGAGCTGAACTTCCTCTATATGTAAGGTTTAAGTAACTCTAAAATGATACGAATTAATTCTCTAGCTATTGCTTACACTGATCAACTTCATTTGATGGTAAAGAAAGCCTTTATTTTGTGAACAAATCTTACTTTGCACGTCCTAGGCAACTTTTCACAATCCTATTGATTTAATTCAACATTAATATATCATTCTATTTAAATTTTTGTGTAGTATTAAAGTGGTTAATGGTAAATTCTTCATCAGTATAAGAAGCTGCAAACTTTTACTTGAAACGAAAACTTCGCGGTAGAGATTTACCCCGAAGTTGTGCAAAGTAGATTCACTTTGCGGTTTTGAGGTAATGTAGTTACATAGTCATAAATACACTTGACAACAAAACCTGACATGGCCTATTGTATAACATTGTACAAAATTACGACATGCACACTTTTTGTACGTAGATAGCTGAGCGAGTAAACAAACTGTGAAATTACTATGTATAATTTTGGCAATGTTTTTATATTCGACTCACAACATTATATTTCTCCCTTGTTACGAAGTCTTCTCGCACATTTAAAATCTAAGTACTGAACAATGTAGAGTATAATAATGGTAATAATTACAATTATTGTAGGTAAAATAATAAAGAATTTTATTATTGACGAAAAAATCTTTCTAAGGTATTAATTGCAGCTTCCGAACAAGCAAATGTCTCTATTGTACTGGTTATCAGAAATCTCATAAATAAATCAAAGAAGTCACATCACGGTTTACAATGTTTCATTAGGGGCATGGTCTACAGCAATTTTTGTCACATTTAAATTTTTTTATATGTACGAGACAACTTAATATTATTTTGGACATAAATTCTGATTGTGACTAAATGTTGGTCTTATGATTTGCTTTATCGCTCATACATTTTGCGTAATGACTCGTAAACGTCAAAAGTTGCATATTACGGTTTTATGTACGCCACTAAAACAAAGTGGCATACTAAACTGAAAATATTTACAGTGAATAACGTTATTGTATGCTAGAACATCTCCTACATAAGAACAAATATAAATTTGAAAATGAAATTTAAAAATCATACAAAAAATTTGTTTTATGTAGCAGACGTAACCTACAAAATTGTTATTCAGTGCAATTTTTTTTTTTTTCAGTTTTGTATACCAATTGCTTTTTGCGGCGTACATAAAACCGTAACATTCAAATTTTGACATGTATTAAGTCACTACGCAGAAACTACCAAATATAAATAAAATTCATAAGAGAAAAATGTAGTCCTGATTTGGTCTAAAATAAGAACAAAAAGAATCTGGTTCAAATATAAAAATAAAAATAAAAATTTTTGTAGAAGGTGCCCTGAGGCAGATGATATACTGAGAGACACAGCAAGTTTCATCTTCCACGACGAACCCGATGTAATATGTTGTTTCGTATCTGTGTCAGATTAATAATAATGTTGGAAATCCTAGTTTAAAATATGTTTAAATATGTCTGACTTATGCTTAGTGTAAAACTGTAGGTTTATTTTCAGTTTGTAACGGGCAACACGCTGACCTACTAGGAGAGTATCGATAGATGCAGTAAGCTCTCTGGATTACTAATATGAGAAAAGAAGCTCGGGGTTATGAAAGAGCGATGACTGTTTAGAACGTAGGTTACCAAGAAGAGAAGAAAAGGATAAAGTGTTTGCCTGCCACCGAAGAGAAGGACGTGTTGGACGAAGTAGCCGCCGGTAAGCGACCTGGTCGAGAATCGACGACGCAGAATCTTCTAGACGGAAGGAAGGATGTTGGTATCACTATCCTTGATGAATTTTCTGGACTTTCGTCGCTGTCGAAGGAAAATGTCACACTTCGGTAGTGTAAAGGCTATCTCTCGCAACCGACATAGAGTCCAGGCTCGTCAAACGTCTTTCTTTAGGACTGAGCTGAGAGACAACTTAGAGTTTCATGCTACAGTGTAGTTAACGTCATGAACTTAGCATACATAAATTCTTGCTGTGTTGAAATTAGCCCTCAAAAACCCATAATGTAGCAAACGAGACAACAACAATTTCAAATCTAGAAATAAAATTTGTATTCCTGCAGTTCTTTAAAAAGTTAACAATTTTCAGAATGCGATTTAAGTACGTCTGTTCTAGCCAAGCCAAATACGAGCAACTCTTCTACGATGATGCTTAGTCTGGTTGGTCGTGTTGTCTATGTTTCTAATCACAGTCGAACTGTCTAAACAAGTTATGGTAGTTTTAGGTAGTTTCTTTTCCCAGTTTCTAATCAGATAATTTTCCCTGCTTCGTGTATTTTTTTTTTCTGTTCACTGTACTATCCTATTTTAGTGAAGAATTAAAGGCAGTTAACATTGTGTTTAGCTAACGCTATTTTTGTGTAGTTTAGTGATAAAAGCCGAATGCCCAACGGTAATTTACCTTATAATGCGGTACAACTCTCCGTAAGTAATTTAATCATGTTACACATAGTAAGCTTGTGCGTCGTTTTAATTTCAACAGTAAATTATATTACACCGGCTATTATAAAAGTTTAATATGAAATTCCTGAAAAAATCAGTTGACTTTAGACACAGTAAACTGCTACTTTAGATCCTAGCGAGCCTCGTGGTAACGGTTGTTTAATAAATGCTTATTCGTTGCCAAAATATCGCCTAAGTGTCTGGTATTATTCTCAATAAATTTGGTTTAGGTTTATTTCTTTTTCAGTGAGCTAGCTCACTTGTGGCTATAAGGATGGGAGTATTTACATGGATTCAATTGCCTGACTTCATAACACTGAAATATTTTTAAGTAATATTTCTAGCTTTGTTTTGTAACCCTTTACTTCTCTGCTGCTACGTAATACTTCCGCATTTTTTAACAGTCTAAAGCGTCTTTGGCTACAGGGTTTATTGTAGTAGAAGAAATGATGACGGATGCGGAAATACTTCAACAGCTTCGTGCGCATGATAAGAATTTTAGAATTCCAGGAATACATCAAATGGATGAAAAGGACGTCGTGAATTGGATCCATTTCTCTTGTCCTTATGGAATTTAAAACATGTTTCTATATCTATATAGCAAAATAAAATAATACTTCTTTTCCTTAGAAAATACACTTCAAATTTTACGTATTTAATGAAGAATTTCTCATATAGTATAAAGGGAAATTCCAAGATACGTAACATAAGGCTTAAAATTTTAAAATATTGAGCTTATTTCACTAATGCTCAGTTTATTGGAATTAACAACTCTATCGAACCGTTTCATTTAAACTACGAATTACGTAACACACAAACTTGTTTATTTAAATAGTAAAAAATGCGTGCATGACAGTTGAGTTGTTCGATTGTCAGTCATAATTATAGAAAAACGTTTTGGTAATCTAACTGATCTTCATACACGTGCACGGTTACGTCCCGTGTTAAGTTAAATACAGGTTGAAAATCAACACCGGCACATACGACACATTGTAATTACTGTAGCACGGAAACGGTACGTTTCCAGACATGACTTGCTATTCAAATATTGTATACTCATTCCCCTCTACTAGCCCTAGAAGATTGTAATATGAATTCCCGAACATACTGCATAAATGTTTATTTTCATTCTTCTTATTCTTACCTACACTCAAAAAATTTTTGTTAAACTTACAAGGATTTTCTTTGTACATTTACAAATCCTTGTAAAAGTACAAAGATTTTCTTTGCAAAATCATTAGTTTATGAAGTTACAAAGGTAAACTTTGTAATACCACAAAGGAATTCATTGTACCTATGCCGACAGTTCCTGCGCTGTAAATTATTTTGTAAAATATGGCAAGGTACTTCTTCGTAGTTGAACAAACTTTTGTAAATGTTGAAACATGTTCCGTGGAAAATTATTAGTTTATAATTTTAAAAGGATTTAGTTTGCAAAAAAAAAAAACTAAGGATGTGTAGCCTACAGAAACCGCAAGATCGCCGGAAATTGCTTACGCAAAGATGACAAACTCTGAAAAGTATTTTTCTGGAAGAAAGTGAATGTAATATTAATTGTGTGCTTTAAAAGAAAAAAATTATTACTGAACTGTACATTAAATGTATACAAATAAATACAAACTTAGCGATACAGACGTCACAGTGGTCTAATCATAAATTGCGTAGTTTCAGCGTGGAGATAGTGGTCTGAAACTCAGCACCTTCCATGATATATTTTTTTTTCCAAAATAATTTCATGTATACGTCCTTTATTCAAAAGTTAAATGATAAATAAGTTCAGCGTTATTTATGAAGTACAATGAACTCTTAAATTTTTTTCCTTGTTGAAAGTACAGCTACAAGTCTAGTCCTTATAATTTTACAAAAATATACAATGTATTTTATTACAAGGACAGCCATTGTAGTTTTAAAAGGAATTTCTTTGGCAACTGGGTTTTCAAGGATTTACATTGTAAAAGTACAATTTTTTTACAGTGTGCTTCTCTTTGTTCATTCCGTCACTGCTCATTTCTTATAATATATTTAAACTCATGCCTCGTCTTTAATATTTATTTGACGTGATTAAGACTAATATGTACTTGTACCGTTCCTGTAATTATTGAAATAAATACAATGTCCCTCTTATATAATACGTGTTACTAACTTTAAATATTATAAAACAGAGCTCTTATATTTACTAGTTTCGTTGCAGCTCTAAAATAAAACTGTAGAAGATCTTTAAGCATGGTTTTTATTCACCAAGATATTTATTGTCTGTAAAAATATTCTTGCAATGTACATAAAAATGTCGGCTAATATTGTGGACAAACGGCATCGCAGTTATATATACACAAAATTTGAAAATAATAGTTTTTTTAGGTAATTGCTAAGTCATTTTTACATATATTCGACAAAAGATATTCTAAATACGTAAAAAACATATTAATCTGTGAATGAACTTATACATTACATAAATTTAGTACTTTTCGTTGACTGTGAACTAATTTATACCGTACACCTACTAAACAGTCAGTACTTTACCAGGCTAAGAAGTTACTTTAATTTTTTTAATAACAAGTTTAAACGAGCGTCAAGTATTGTTTTTAAGCTTTGCACGCAACCACAGACCAAAAGAAATTCAGACATGCAACTTATTGTAGGTAACTGACCTCGCCGTTTAATTGAAGCAGTCAATGTGGGCCATATATTAAAATATATAATTTGTTTTAAATGACGTTGAACTGGGTAACTTGTTTACTGTGCCTGAATACTTAAAAATAACATTGTGCTTATATTTAACCGCAATATAAAAATTTCCATTTGACACATAATTGCAAGGAATTAATAAAATCAACTTTACCACTTATGTTAGTGTTTATTGAGATAACGGTGGTAGCAAGCAACGGTTTCTTAGAAAAACAATTTTATTTTCACTTACATTAACGAGGTAAATTTTAAGACATATAAATATAATGCCAGAAATTAAAATTAAATATAAGAAATACGTACAAAAGGTTTCAAGAATATTAACATATGCTATTTAATGTTACATTCAAATCATTTTAGATGTTAATTTAAATGTCAGTTATGTTAATTTTAAATTTTCGTACAATTTATTAAGTAAATTAATAATTCTATAATATAAATTATTTAAATGTTATTTTCATTACTCTTTTATGTTTCGCGTTTCTGAATACTATTTTAATGCCAACGAAAATGATGCGACAAACTACACTTTAAGTGTAAAAATATTTTTACACTTAAACAACATTAAATCTAACAGCCCATACAGCGACGTGATGGGTAAAAGTTATTTGGAAACCAAATTATTACATCTTCCACTCCTGTATAAAGCGCAAATTGGAGGTCATTGACTGAACAAATGTGATTAGAAAAGATAAATTATATCATTAATATTTATTTAGCATTCTGCATAGAATGTTTGAAATTTATCACCGAGAATGTTGCTTACCAACTTTTCTAACTAGAATTTTGAACACGTTGGATGCTATTACGGTTTCGCGTATCTTTCGAAATGAGTTTCTGTGGAAGAAATGTAACACGTACACTCAATTCAGCTTCCTGGTGCTTTGAGCTCCAGCTCCATAAATAAGCTGAGATGGAATGAAAACTGCAGTACGGAGAGATGGGTTGGTCTGAATGAAACCACTGTACACAGGGACTCGCAAAGCTGCTTTTACATTAGGTTGGGAATGTTCTGAGCGGGTACCCGTATAGCATAACTTTTATGAGTAAAGTACCCATACGCCTGGGTACGGAATAGATGCTACAGTAAATTTAACTTTATTGTGTAACATCTCCAGAAAATTACAGGAAGCAGGAATATGCGAAAGCTTTTGAGTGCTTTCATTCATAGGTTTATGTACAATTACGCAAACTAAATAATAGTACTTTAATTTTAATAGACTCTACTACATTACAGTAAATAAACGTATAATTTTATGAACAATTCGTATGCACAAATTAGATCAACCGGATTGTTTAAAATTTATGTATAAATAAATATCACTGAGCAGAAAGTTTTCTAGCAAGAAAAATGGTAGGATACAATTAGACGAATATAATGGCTGAAACGGGCATACAAAAAGCACTCAGTAATGGGGTTGTGCCAAACAGATTTTTTTAAAAATTATTATTATGTTCTTTATGTCAACAGCCACGCTTTTTCAAGTATCGGACGATATGTCAATTAGTGTGATGCATTTTTATTCGTTGTTTATTCTAACAAGATTTCTGAACGTATCTAAATTGTTTGCTTATGAGTTACATAAACGTAACGTATACAAACTTTTTTGCCAATAAATTTTAAAAGCAAATGAACAAATGCAATAAGCCTTAGATATGAACACAAATATTGTAATAGCTTCGTTTAATCTTCAAAGAAACAATGAAGTCGGTTCTATAGTTCTTCATCTTCAAGGTGAAATCGCAGCGGCAGCAAATTGTTACCGCCGCCGCCGCCGTTTCCTCATGTGCCATCCGAGACCGTGCTGTCGCGAGACGGAAAGTCGAAGCTTCCATAACTCGCTGGGTGTTTGTAAAATCAAATGCACCCCGACAGTCTAGTTTCAAATCATTAGAACGGCGGCGGGGCGCGTGTAACTGTTTTAGCTGGGCTCCGGACCCGTATTTAAGGCTGGAGGGGGGTTGTTGCCATTAATAAAATTACGTGTTTGTGTAAACGGCGGGGGAGTTAAGCTCCCCTCCAGCTAGGCTGGAGTGATGTAATGTCGTGTTGTCTGTATAGTGAGGTGAGTGTTGTCAGTAAGTGGCTAGCTAAACTCGTGGAGTAGTAGTGCGTTAGTCCCTACGACCATGAGAGCCGCTCCAATCAATCCCAGCCTACTAACTGAGGATCAGGCCTGACACTCCCATGGTTATTTCATCGTGTATTCGTTTGTGACAAGAAGAGAGAAAACACTTAATATTTGTTAATGAGCGCTGAACTGTGAGATGTACATCGTCTCGACCGTAAACAGAGAACTATCAGGTCGATATGGCATTAACATGTTCCCTTAATATTATACACAATGTTCTAATAATCCTTTTTTAAATGTTATGTCATTTATTTTTTCTTTAACATATTTTTGACAGAACAAATTATCTACTCGAAAATTGAGCAGATTGAAAACTTAGTCAATAAAAAGAAAGAGAAGAAAACCTTCCTGTTGGAAAGGAACAAATTATATTAAATCACAAATAGGCCTACTTCTAAGATTAAGAAAAATATATCTAATTACTATCTTTCGCGATGTCTGCGTGCCTTTGTGTATTGTGGGCTGTGTCAGAGTGTTCTCTGGTTGGCCAGGGCTGTCGGCCAATCTCTGGCTGCCTTCATTCTGATTAGCAGTGACTTTTGGCCAATCACTAACAGTTTCTCTCCTGGGTGGCAAAAGTGGCTGGCAGTTGATGGACGAGTTAGCCTCTGCCTCGTGATGTTCCTGAGTTTTCTGGTTTGTGGAAAGAAGTTCCCAGGTTTCGCTTGGTTTAAAACGATTTTATATCTTATTGTTGAATGGCTGTTTAGAAATATGGATTATTTTTCTGGTGTATTTTTTCTTCTTATAGGAGATGTTGGCTGTCGATGTAGTGTTTTGTTTAGACCAAATGTTTTGCTTAGCTTTCCGAGGATTTTCCTACCTGCAATCCCTCATGCATAGGGCCACGATTTTGTCGCGAAAAGATTTTTGCCCCACTTTGTTTCAGTGACTCACGTGCACATCGGCAGTTCTGTTTGAATGTTATTGGCAGCTTGTCTTTGTTCAGACACGTTTCTCATTTGACTGCACCAATCAGAATAAGATTATTGTGAGTCTGTACATCTATAATTTGCCAAGGCAAGTGGGAGTAAACTCATCCAATCACAGACGACGTAGCAGAGCTGCAGGTGTGCACATGACGAATCGAAACCAAATGTTGCAAAAATCTTTTCGCCATAAATCGTGGCTCTACTCATGTGTCCTCTAACCATGCGATCAAAGTTCTTCCAGTTTGTACAATATATGCAAAACATCACAACATTTATAATTGATAGCTGAAATAAAAAAAAAATGTGTACGATACAATAACTCTGTTGTACCACTTCAACATTAGGAGTTTAGTTATGAGTGCTCCTCTTATATTCGTTTTTCAACGTTACTTATGTGTAAATCCTAGTTTTAATTGATGAATAATTTTTATTCTCAAGACTAGCCAATTTATGTCCAATTTTCAGAGTCCAGAAATATAAAGTTTTCCAAAGGAGATAAGAGATTTTCGACGCATAGCTGTTTAAGTTACATTTATAGGTACCTTAAGGTTGACTGAAAGAAGAAAACCTGATTGCATTCATTTATAAAAAACCTACAGTGAAAATAAGTGTTACAATAGGATTTCACAAATATCTCCTTACAATGAAAGATACGTGAGACCCACAGTCAAATCGTTTGTGTGAGCCAGTAACTCGAACGCATTGTAACATCTCTTCCACAAAGATGCACTATGAATAAATTTTGTACATAAGTTACATCAATCATGCCATTACCGGTGTGGCGTCGGATCCAATATAGTTTGTTTTAACAAATTCTCTATTACAAAGTTTTCCTAATGTCTCGTGCTCTAAGAACCAGAATAGTAAATTTTTCTTGAAAAAAAATATCCGGAGAATCTATGCATTAATATGTCATCCTTGCAGAAAGTTGTTGAACACACCGTTGCACAGTACGTATATTTTCTTCAACAAAAAAAAAAATTAGTGGTTTAGTTTGCGGTAAAGGCTTATTGATGTATATATAGGATATAACATTTTGTAAGCATCCTTGGTATTTACACACACTTCCCGAATAATGCTTTCTATGATAAACATACTACCTACGTACAATATATACGTGAAGGTAACTTTTGTCTTATGAAATATACCACGAAGTAAAATTTTCGTTGCGGTTTAACCAATTGGAGTTGATTAATTAAACAAAATTATTTCTTCGTCGTAAAAATTTTAGTTGTAGCAATGAACGTGTTAGCAAACCTTTTTAAAAATGCTGGTACGTTCAGTTACTTGAAACAGATTCTACAAGCGTGGCAAGAAATGTCTAGATTGTCGACAGAGCGAGACAGTATCGCTTGGAACAATTTACCAAATAATAATGAAGTATTTTTATAAATGAATTTTTTTCTGGACACAAGAAGGAGGCTCTTCGCCATAGTTGAGGTGGCGACATGAACGTAATGCAATATTAAAATTTACTTACTCGCGTCACCAAAATATTACCGTTGATAAGAAAAATCAAACTTCTTTTCGAACGTAAAATATAAGGTATGTACGTGCAATATTATATTTCGCGAGCAAATTAATTTCTTATTTTACAGATACTATGGGTCCATTCTTAATATATTATTTTAACGTCTGCTTCCGGCAGACAGGGTAAAATTAGAATTATCATACATAAGTAACATTCAACTTGCTCCTAAAAGAAATAGTTATTTGTGCGATCAAAATTGCTAATGTTACACTTCATCGCCTGCTGAATTTGTGTCAGTTTTTTTTTTTGTAGTGTACAAGTACAATTCTTACATAAATGTTTTATATCTTATTATTGGTTTCAGAAAGTAAAAGCAGTTACTGCGTATTACGTTTGTTTTATTGTTAAACGTTAAAATATTTGTCCTGAAGAACAGTTCGTTGCTGTGTGGTTTGTCAGGTTCGCTCGAACGCACAAACAGCTATGGCAAGGTAAGATTCGTAGCACTCGCGACACCCCCGTTGGGAGACAGGCACTCTGATCTCTAACGAGGGAGACCTAAGCTGCTCAGGCAAGAGTTCCAAGTGAAGGTATCGTAGAGGACACTGAGGGTTCGCGGATAAATACGCCTTCGACTTGAGGGACACATCGTTCCCTTGGGGGTGAGTCCCTTCCAAGATTTCGGCCGCTCGGGTCGCTCCAAATCTTTCCCGCCATTTAACAAGGCTCGGCGTTTCTGCTTCTGCGATTTCTTCATCTCCTTGTTCCCCTTTTCATCTCTTCCTATCGTGCTCTCTCGCTCGTTCTCTCTCGACCTCGCGTATCAGTCCGTGCGGAAAAGGCGAGCGCGCGCGGGTGGAAATCAATCCCTGACGGAAGAAATTTCCATTGTCGCCCGTTACCCAGCCGGCTTCAACTCCCGTATCTCCCAATCCTTTTTACTTTCCTTCTTTTTTTTTTTTTTTTTTTACCTTTCCATAAGCCAGTCCTTTCTGCCTCGGACTGGTGTAACGGACGGGAAATGAAGAAGAACTGCCGAATGTGTGGGCCGAGATCACGAGGCCATGATATTATTTCAGGAATTTCATCACCGACATGTTTATTAAAACTCTCTTGTCATATCTGCGAGATACGGAGACCTCTGTAAAAATAATTTTTGTCTAAAAATCGAGTCTTTGTGAAAAAAAAAAAAAAACAAGAAAAATTTTTTTCGTCCTTTGTATTCTCATTACTTTTTTAAGTACTCGTTGTGAACTGTAATTAGAAATGTTTATTCTATACAATATTTTACATTGCGTAAAACTACAAATATAAACTTAATAGAAATGTGGAGTTAATATTGGTTTTAATTTATATTGAAAAAAGAAAACCTTGAAATTTGGTTTTTTCTATTTGTGAACATTGTCGAGAGGAAAACATAGCCTATTTTTATAAGTAAATCGAGCTGCATACATTTAAATTGGTGTCAGAGTTATAGTTTCAATGACGGGCAAGGGTTGAAGAGAGGAAACGTGTCTTAATAGTACACCTAAATAGAATAAGTTATTTATAAATGTTATTTAACTTGAAGGTTTTGTGAAAGTATTTATTTATTTTTCGAGTTATCACTAGTTTACTTATGTTCTCATTGGAAATAAGGAATAAAATACAGTAACGGTACACTTTCAAAGTTACATAAAGTCAAAATCAGAACATTGAAAGATAAATGAGAACTAAGAACAATGGCTTCATATTTACTGAATAATATCATAAAACAGACAGTAACTACTAGGAACTATCTCAAGATATTTAACATGACGTCATTAACCTTCATAACGTTTAGTTCTTTGCAGGTAGAAATAAATATATCGGTTAAGAGAGAAAACAATTACTATGGCATCAATTAATTCATTTTACACAAAATTTATTTTTTTTTCAGGTAGGGTCGTATTTTTTTATTCGTGTTTTGACTGCACAAAAAATTACTTGCATCATTAGTGAGTTATTGTTGACAATCCTGTAATAAAATAATAACAGTGATTTTAATGAAATTCGTATTGTATGTAGTAAAAACCTTTCAATATTGTTCATGTCACATAGTAGTTTTACAATTTTTGTAAATTTTTGTATTATTTTGTGACAAAAACGTTGATTTGTGTTCGACTATTATTTTTACATCTCATCATATCCATTATGCTAGATTACAAAATTTTCTAACGAAACACAATTTTCTTATGAATATATTTAAGTAATTAGTTTAAGTATTTCTTACTCCACTGCAACTAATAAAGATGACGCAACGACAATTTTAATTTAGGCCTATGTATTGGTTCACTAACGTTTATTTACTTCTAAAGCTTTGTTAGGCCTAAAAAAAATGAAACAGGCGTAACATTTATATTTTCATTATTAGCCTAGTTTCCGACAGAAATAGTAGGCTTATTAGGTACTCTTCCTGTGTGTTTCTGTGTGTGTGTTTGTGGGTTTGCGTATGTTTTCCTAAAAATTCTTAAAACCGTGGACAATAATCCATTAATCTTGGTACACATAGGCCTATGTGTATAGTACCTAATTAGCTGACTTGACTTTTGTGTATTTTGATCATGCAGTGTTCATATATTAAAAGTGGTGGCAATTTAAACACTATTAAATCACACGAGATAACTCAAGAACCAACGTTCGGAATTTCATCAAACTCGGTGCAGATACAGTACATAGAAGGGTGATTTAATATTGATGTGTTTTGTTCGTGACTAGTCCACGTTTTCAAAATAGCTATATCTGAAGTACCAGTCTGAATTTCATCAAAAAACCTCAAAATATAGGTATAGGCTGCAGAGCTTAGCAAGGTGACTTAAATCGTAAATTATTTTTATTTATTCATGTCGTATGCTTATTATAAAAATAGCGATTATTTGAATATGTTTTGATCACACAAGATTTCTTAGGAAATATTCGTCAGGATTCGATCAAACTCAATAGAGGTTAATGTTTGTTATTAGTAAAGTGACCACTTGTATGCGTTTCGTTCATGCAACGTTTATAGAATATTGAGTAAATTTTAAACACACACAAGGTATCTCAAAAAACACTACAATGGCTCCAACTTCAGAACCAGAAATAGAATACATTTTTAATTTTTACTCAATTGTAGATCTGTATTATCATTATAATATAAGGTTTGTTATTATGTGTAACTTTTAGTAATACCAAATTAACGTAGCTATTTGTCAATTATATGCATGTTTGAAAGGCATACATTTTTATTGCGTTATTATTTCACTAAAACATATATTTTTCGACACAAAAATCGAACCTTTTTTCTCGGAAATGTTCGATAAGGATTCGTTGTCTTATTCCAGTTTTCAGGGCCAGTGGTACAGCAACGATGCAATCGTGATATACATTTGTGTTGCTCTGGAGTTGGCATGGTTATACGCGACGAATTTTTCGCTATAGGCTAAAATATTTTATTTTGTTATTTAGTACGTAGCTAAAATATGTTCTTGACTGAGTGTGCATTTATTTTGATTGTGCCCTTTATATGGCAATTTATATGGCATCCGTTTGTTTTTCTCTACGGGAGTACCGCCTTCGAAAATATAAATTTATCCCCGGGGATTTTATTTGTTGACTTCATGCTTAACCAGTATTGTACTGTATTGTATTAAGGAGAATTTCGATGAAATCGACATGAGATTGGATTCTCTTCGCCGTTCACTGCAGCTTATCAAAGTTTTTCCGTGACTTTGACTACGAACTAATTTTTTTAATGTACCTTTCGAAAGTATTAGTATTTAATGATAATACTCCACAATTCCAAACGGTTTACATCTAACAGGACCTAATTATAAGTGTATACGTAACAAGAGTAATTTGTTGTTGAAAAATAAAATATTTACGCAAGTAAAAATATTAACAGAGCTGAAACTGGTGTCTGGAAATTACTGCGTTTCAGTTTTCGTGGTTATAAATTGGTGTTCGATTGTATTTAACTGAAATGTATACCAGAAACAAGGTAACACGACAGTGAGAACATATTCGTTTAACTAACATGTTCGCTCAGTTATTAAATTATTGAAGAGTTGTTGCCTGATCAAAATATGGAATCTGATAGCGAGGTGTCTCCACTATACAAATCATTACTACACGCAATAATAATTGTGGTTGTATTTTCTTAAAAATTTTAAAGTGTGGGAGAATCCTCCAGATAAAGTACAGTGTTCAAAAAAGTCAGAAGCTACAGTACAGTTTATACGTATTGACATTTGAAGATGCCGCCACACCATTAACATATTTCCGTTTATGAAAGTCGAGTTATAAAGTAGGTATCATGTAACGGCAGTATTTTAAAGCGATAACTTCAAACGTTACGAAATTCAATTTGTTAAATCGAGTAGGTCGGAAAGATCTGCTGAGCGCTTATCAGTGAAGTCTTGGACATTTGTGAAGAAGAGAGGCAAATTTCTTACAACTAAAGAAAATTTTATGCATTGAATTTGAACTGTTAGGTACTTTAGTGTTACATAGTTTCAAAGAGACTACGAGACTTCATATGTTGATTTTCGGTTTGTAAATAATGGTTTATTATTAAATTGAACAAACATTTTTAACGCACCGTGTATATGATACATTGGCGAGTGAAATATTCCATTCGTAGTAAGAAAATAAACTCTGATTAAGTTTCGTATTTGCTAATTGTTACACTCCTGATAGTACTGAACACACAGTGAACTTATTAATCATTTGAAATAAATTTCACATCTTTTGTAAAACACATATTGAAAACCGCAAAAATTTCAGCACGGTACAATTTCCTTCGTTATTCTTCTTAATAACATTTCAACATACATAGTAGTTACACAAAATACCTGATAGCATATTGTAAAGTGGAGTTGCTTTTCCTAATTTTAGGTTACTGTACACCATATATTTTTTGTTATAAGTAAACGTTTGCAGAATCTTAAGTTGCTGAAAACTTCACCATGTAAAGCTGTAATGATGACAAGTACTTTTAGAGCGACGGGTATCTTGGAATCCTCGCAAAGAATGAAATTAATCTGGTGGTGCAAAGTTACCCATGTTGATGCAAAGTAACTCACTTTACGGTATGTGAGTCCTTTTTAACTACCGTAAACTGGGTATACTTTGCACCAGCATGTGTAACTTTGCACCATCAAAAAATCTATTTTTACGCTTATAGTTCGATGATATTAAATATAATGTTTTAACCACCCAGTCGCGATGTGTCTTTATTTCACCAAACTACCTAGAAACAAATATTTTTCGTGGTGCAAAGTTACCCATGCTGGTGCAAAGTATACCCACTTTACAGTAATGGTTTAGTTTTACTTTAGGGTTAATTCTCATATCATAGTTATTTAGTGTAACTTACTAAAAATTACGCATTTAACAGCCATGCCGTTAGGACCCACTTATAAAAACAAGATCATTGAAGCGAATAACTTCAGCGTCGCCTGTTACCTAAATACATATCCGTCAAGTGGTTCCTTACCAGATTTGAAGTTGACAGGAAGATAATTTTGAGATCATAACATAACGTTTTATTACACAAGATCTTCAACTTGATCACATCATTCACAAAAATCTCAAATATGTTCAAAGTAAATTTTTTGATACGACGTTATGTTATCAGTTGGTAGGCAAAACACGTCCGGTAATCATTAGCGCCTATTATAAACATCCGCAATTGGCAAACTGCATAAACCAAACAACGGATGCATTAATTAACACATTTTTGACATCCATATTGTTATTTATTTTCAAAATTGTATTCAAATAAAAGAAAATCACTTTCCAAAGCGGAACTGACAGTCAAATGTAACCAAATATTTAAATGTACAAGGTAACTGCTGTAAATAGAATACATGTTTATTTGTGTCATGTTGGTGCAGGTATTGTAGCGATATTTATTTAATTATTTGGCTTATTTAAGCAGCGCTTGTTTAGGTATTACTTCGTACAGTTGAGGTTTATGGATTAACTGCTGAAATAAGTAATGCTTGAAGAATAAGAATTACTTCATGAAGTACTAATTACTTGCAAAACAAGTCTTCGACTATGAATTCCACCCTTAGAGTTTTTCTTAAATATATACTAGAAAAACATTTAAACACTTAATTTTTGTACATATGAGTTAGTATATGATATGTGAAAGATATACTCCGCGAATGTAAATTATTAACAGTTTTAACTACCAGCGTCTCGCACCAAAGACAGTTTCACATATGCAACAATTGGTTTTACGTACTAATAAAATGAAAATTTGGGAATTATATTAAGTCATGTCATTACCTCAATTGCAAATCTTAACACTGTTCAGCTAAAAAAAAAAAAAGCATTTTGTGATAAACTTACTTATTCAACCGTACCTTTAATTAGCATTGTTGTCCGCTGATGCATCAAAAGTCACGTTTTTTTTTTTTTGTTAATTTTCATTGGTAAAAAATAGTCTCAAGTAGTTGATTTAATTTTTCAGTAAAATATTTGCCGCTTAATCCGTAATAATTATACACCAATAAATTCCACTTTGTTTTCGTTGGTTTGCTATAAAATTTATACTTCCTACAAATTATCAGTAAAAATGCGCTAATTCTGACTTAAATGATCTGAGTAATCAAACGGTCCATGTATAGGTCTAGCTACTAAACCAGAACATACTAATTTAAAATTAATTTTGTAAACAAAACAAACGTCACAAATAACTGCGTGGCTAACTACTAGTAATCAAGTATTCGTGTCATGTGCCAGAGAAAACCTACTTAAATATCGGGCAAGAATCATAACACACTTCGGTTTGCACCTTACTTTACTTAATCGCCGATTGACAACTTAACCGACACAGATGCATACATAGGACGGTTTTCAATTAAATCGAAGATATATTACATCTGACGTTTAATATATATATATATATATATATATATATATATATATATATATATATATATATATAGGGTGAGTCAAGAGGAATGGTACATGTTTTGAGGGGTGATAGTACTGGTGATTCTGAACAAAATTTTTCTAATAAACATATGCCCTTTCCTTAACCGTTTCAGAGAAACCTAATGAAAACAATAAGGAACGGGATATGTGCAGGTGACGGTAAATCACGATACTGTTATCGTATGTTTTGTTTAATTGTGTACATTTCCTCACAAAACGTGTTCAAACACTCCACTACCAACTTCAATGCATTTTGCTGATCTGATAAGACAGCTGCTGTGTTCTGATCTGAGCTCATTGGTACATTGCTTTACTTTTGCACAAGCATGGTAAATACGAGCGATAAGTTCCTCTCTTGTGTCCACCCTGCGCGTGTAGACATCGCTTTTAAGCCAACCCCACACTGACAGCGTGCTCGGCCAGTTCCCTAGGCAGGAGAAGCCTGACGGCCGTCTGTATCTCGAGGCTGTTGTAGTGGGCGAGGCGGCTGGCCTCTGCTTCGATGCGCTCGAAAATGTCTTTTACGAAGCTGTTCATGATGCTCATGGCTTCAGACAATATTCCAGTGTCTGGGTGAACCTGCTTCAGAAATTTGCAGATGTAGATTGCGTTGTCTCCTTCCTCTTACGTTTCTTCTTCTTGTCGCCATTAGAGATGTTTTTCTGGTCCATGCCCGCTTTCTTGGCTGCTTTACCTCTAGTCTTGGGAGGCATTTTGCTGCCGTTCTGTGTAGAGTCGCTGTTATGAGTCATATATATATATATATATATATATATATATATATATATATATATATATATATATATAGACACACACCGACACACATACAGAATGTAATTGGACGAAGTTTAAATCACACTATGGCGAGATAGCTGATACTGAGAAAGAACGTTTCATATAAAGCCCAGTACACACGGGCATATTTCTTGTACATGAAAGTGAGCATCAAATGTGTACAAGAAAGGGAACACTAGCTAGTGTTCTGGCTAGTATCATACCAAACTAATTGTTTAGTTCACACGGCCAACTTTCTTGTACAATCTGGTGTACACGTTTAAAATATTGGATACGTATTTTAAGGCTGCATTTAAAGTATTGGAGGTAAGAAGAGCAATATTTATTGTACCTGCACCGAAAATAAGCTTCAAATTGTAAAAATTGGATTATTGTTCTAGTTGATTAATCTAAATGTAAAGTTACATGGCACACTATCAGCAAATATTCCTTTATTAGCATCTTTTGGTCAGCTACGACCCTATTTATTTCAAAATTCTACCTATCTGTAAGCTATTTTATTCAGAAACATTCGCGCGTGCATAAAAATGGTTCGCTTATATTCGACTAGTACAAGAAAGATAGTGAAAAATATTACCATCCCTATCCCACACTAGCTAGTATACCGTACAAGTCCTTGTACGCTAGCAACTAGTATGCTCGGTGGCCGTTCACACGATACAAGTTCGCTTCTAGTCGAGGTGAACAAAAAAGTGTACACCTTCTTGTACAAGAAAGATGTCTGTGTGTACTAGTCTTAAGACACTTAGAGCCATAATCGTCGGGGAATGCCGAAAAGTTGATGGCCAAATGTTGACCATATTATGACGTTACAGATGACACACCTGCCACATCTGGGACTGCCAGGCTTAGCGTTCTTGTTGCTTCAACCCAATTAATATTGTCCACTTAGCTGTGTACCTTCTGGCCTGTGTGTGCTGCTTACACGCACAGGGCGATGAATTACAATATGGCGTCTTCCTCAGTGTAACTTCGTAGCTTCTTGGCGTTTTCCTCGCGTCAGCGAATTGATTGTTGACGTTGTGTTGAAATGTTGTCGAATGCAGCGAACATGCGGTACTTACATACGCTCGCTGGTAGGGATAGAAAACTGTAGTTGACTACTGACGCGAAGGAAACGTACGCAAACAACTCTGAACGCAGGCCAGGATGTACACTGCTGAGTGGACAAGATTAATTGGTTTGATGCAACAAGAACGCTAAGCCTGGCAGACACGGTTGCGGCGATGTTTGTCATCTGTGACGTCACATGTTCAACTTTTGGTCACCAATTTTAAAGCGTTTCCCGACTATTGTGTCTCCAAGTGTCCTATATGAAATGCCGTGTCGAAGTGTCAGCTATCACGCTACAGGATGTTTTAAACCTCATTCAATTACACCCTATATATATATATATATACACACATATATATATATATATATATATATATATA
>PNEQ01076845.1:0-10775 GCA_003012365.1 Medauroidea extradentata | reverse complement strand
AAGTAAGGATTTATTCTACCCCTATATTTTTATGTTTTTTTAATAGAAAAACACAGCCTATCTTCAAGTTTTAAAGCAGATCTATAAACTATCAGATTTTCAGCAATATAAGCACATAGAAACAATCGGAGAAAATGGAATTTTCAAGACGTTGAATAAATATGACACATTATTGGTGGCGCCAGCTAAGATAACTATCGATACTTGCACATTAGAACATACATTGTCCGGCACGGAGAGTAAGGTATATCTGCCGGGGAAAAAAAACTATATCGGCGCCAGACTTCCCGACAAAGAGCTTCACGGGAATCTTCAATCAATACGGCTACGGAGTCGTAAGCATAAAACTTTATCGCTTCCGAGTGATTTCGACCATCTTTCTGCGTCCATTCCCTTCTTTCATTTCTACCCGCTGTGCGGTTTGTACGTCATCCTTGCGGAATGCACGCTCTTAGGTTCCTTCTACAGTCACACAGAAGCGGATACTTAACACAGAAACTAAAACGTAAGGCTCTACGAGTCTGTTGCACAATGGAACGCAAGCGGACACGGATACGCACGTGAAATGTAATAGATTTGTTCAGCTCTGAACTCTTACGTTTCAGTGCTTTCGTGTAGCCAATAACAGTTCAGTATTTTGCCTTTTGCCATGATTTTTATAACATTTTGAACACGTTGAGTTTTCACTGTTAACCTTTAAATTCGCCTTCAAGCACTGTATTAACAATTATTATTTGTGACTAAAAGTTCGTAACGAACCTTTGTAAAAATCAGAAGTAAGGAAAAAACACTACGTCGGAAAACATTAACAGAATGATTTAAGTACAAATTAGGCGCCTGTTAATATTTTACTCATATAAAATACGTATACGGCCTGGCTATACAATTTATAACATACAATAATATTTATTAATGATAGATTATTTATCACTAGTGTAAGAAATTTACAATATAAATACTTTGTAGTTTCGTAGGTTCCTATTCCGCGCGTATTTATGCATTGTAGAGGAGAACATTTGTTTCGCTCCGTGTACTCGTTCCGTTTACGTGTTACGCATCCGCGTCCTTGCGCTTCCGTGTCAGTTTACAACAGGTAATAAAGGTATTTGATCTATTCTTGTCTAACAGTTATTACTTTATTACTTGCAACTTTCGCGTTTTTTAAGAACGGGCGTGTAATGGAGTGCCGACCCTCTGCTTTGTGCTGATGAAGTGTCGATAGCACGCAGTACGCATTGAATTATTTTCCGCCAATATCGTTTTTTTTTTCTGACTCGCCGTATGAAAATACTTGCGGACGCAATTCGTGATCATCAAGTAGAGGGCAATACCGAAATAACTGAACTGTAGATTTTTTGAATTACAGAATTATTACGAAATTTTCGTATTCCGATTGATTAAAAACGCTATATCGTTACTCTTTATCACACGTGCTTTTGATTATAATGCTGTCGCATTTCAACGTATCTCTTAAAACGGAATAATACGGTAACAGGTGTTCGTAATTAGGACCTTTGAACATGATTACAGACCCGATACCTTTTTTTCTCTCTCAAATACGACGGAATATTAACGAGGAAATGTGATAACAATCTATTCCAATCGATTATCCTATATTTTAAAGTGTGTTATTGCATTCTAAGCATGTGATAAAGCTGTAACGACATAACCTTTTTTTAATACATCACAATGTACAAAGTTCGTAAAGATACTAACATGTTCATGAACACTCTCTTGTTTGCACCCTTTGTTTTCTAATTAAATTCCTTAAATAATGGTCAGTACCTTTGGAACATTATGAAGTGTTAATGCTTAGCGTCCACAGCTTTCATACCGAAGCCTGCACAAAAACATTTATCACTTTCAATTTTATTACTTAATAGTATCTGAAAATGGCTTGGCTGGGTTTGTAGATAACTTATATTTTTAACTTTGTTTTCAAGGCTGATCTCCTAAATATAATTACGTTTACGAATTATTCATGTATTTTATATTGATACACAAATATAGGTTTTAAGGATGATATGTTTCCTAGGTTACAGAAGAAATTACGGAATTCGATCGACAAAGATTGAGATACTAGTTTCTTATAAAATGAAATGATAGTTATAAATATAATATGAAAGTAGGTAAATTATTTGTAGCAATGATTAACTTTTCTTAGATTGATAAGTATCAAAATTTGTTTGAGAAGTAGTGAAATGGTTCTGAGCAGTCAGAAATACTCTTGAAAACTAGGTCATAAAATTGTCATTCTACAAAAAACTATTTATCAAATTAAAATGCTGTCAGGCAAAGAAACTGGACACAGTCTTAAAGTGTGCTATTTGTGTAGGTACACAACATTTCTAGCATTATTGCCACTTAAACTCTGATCCTTGTTGTATTTTAAATAACGTGTAAGTTCGTACTATGTTTCCACATCTTCTCACCGCAATATGTACCTCGTATTTCAGCATGAAAACCGACGTTATTCAAAGCCGTATGTATTGCCAACAAGAGGAGATAAGTTAAAATCGGGACCTAGTCCACAGTTTGTTAACGGTTCGCGATCACTAAACTATCTCATTCACTGCACAGAGTTGTGTCGTGATTTTACATGTGTATGTACGACAAATTTCGTCCAATATATTTTATTATGTACATCGGCTTCCCTTCAGTGACTTGCAGTTCCCTGCTTACACGGTCTGCTAGACGAAGTGCTAGGCCTCTGAGATCAACTTCCTCTGCAATCCCTAAAAACGTTCCAACTGAATTTTAAATACCAACACACGTTTATAAAGTATTGGCCTTTTGAACATGTTTTGATAACGTGACATATTCGAGTAAGGGAACACGTACAGTACTTAATCAATTAACTTGACCTTAATGTATTTTGCTTAGGTCTGCCGAACCATACACCAAAGTTTCATCCAGCTCAGGATACGAATTATACCTAATAAGGTGATCTGCGTATTTTGTTCAAACCAATGCTCAAAATAGTTACATTTTAAAAATGTTTCGATTACACAATAAATGCGAGGGAATCCCCCCCCCCAGAATTGATAACATGTATTTGTTTCATATTATACTTAAATTTTCAAAATGTAATTTTTTTTTGAAATTTTTTAATCACATGATTTACCTAATTCTATTAGAGTCAGTGCACGCAGAGGGTTTAGTAATTTCGTGTACATGATAAGTTTTTTCTTTGCATTTTACTTGTTTTAAAATATGGACTACGTGAAAATATGTTTTGCTATATTATATCGCGGGGACTATTAGTCGAATTAAAATCTACTTCCATATTTTGAAATGTGTTTTAAACACAGTTTATTACCTTCGCCTGCATTGATGAATGTAACGGAATATTTCAATTAAATTTTTACCTAATCCCAGGCGTCCGGTTAGTTGCATTTTTCACCATATTAAGAATCGATGGAAATATAATAATTTCATTGACTCGCTATTTTCATCCATTATAAAAATAATTTCATCTGGCTGTGGCAGAAAATATTATTTTAAAAAAACTTTAAACGAACCATTTTGAAATAAATTATTACTTATTACTTCAACTTCAATTTTCCATACGCTGTTATTTGTCATCATTTTCCAGACGTCCGAATAATTTGAAATTTTGAACACGTATTACGAATCGATGAAAATACAATAATTTCACAGCTATGACCTCTTATTTCGACCCGTCATGATAAAATTCCATCTGGCCGCGACATAAACCATTGGTTTAAATGCATGGGCCCAACTTTCTCAGCTTTCAGAAGAGTTATTTTCTAAACCCAGATAAGAGCCGATAGCATAACATTGCTTCGTAAGTGTGTTGCAAATTGGCTTCTCCGTTTAACATAGTTTTGCAAGACAAACGATATTTATATTTTAGAAATTTTAATTTCGTTAATTAACTAATTAGTCACAGTCTTGCAGTATTTTGTCGTAATAAAATCAGAGTACGTAGATAAAACCTGTTGTAACAAAGTTACAAGGTGACTTTGTGATATCGTCTCCCGTTTATGTTTTAAAATAATTATCGTCAAAAATGTAGAAACTCTAGCCCAAGTCCTTAAAATACATATCTTTAATCGAAAATTTGTGGAATAAAGTATTACTAATGTCTTTGATTTTGTTTTAAGACAAAAAATTAAACATAATATTATAATTCCTATCAACATGAACTGAAAAGTTAAAAGTATTTTCTAACTATAAAGATTTTGTTCAACGCGTGGTGAGATGTCCCACAATTCAATTTTACTTAAATTTTTGAATGAACTTAAACTAGGAATAAATTCTTAAACCATAAAATCAATTTCAATATAAAAAAACATGGGTTGCTCTCTACTTTGATTCCATAATATCTTTACGAATGTATATCGATAAAAATAAAAAACACCTGATATCAAGCACTCCGTGATTTTTCACATTAAATTTTTTTTTTGTCAATAACTTTATTCTTATTTTATTGTTGGAACCCTTAAGGGGATAACCTAAAGAAGTTGCAAGCAAGATGCAAAAGATTTTTTGGTGCAGGAGCGAAATCACCAAGAGAATAGGAGTCTGTAACAAACAGATAAAAATTATTGGTTTATTAATTTGTTAACGTGTGTGACCATCCAGTGATCATAATGTTTATAGATTTCACCCATAAATGTTTAATTACAATCCACAACGTATGTAAAATGGTTTCTTAAAAAAAGCTTGAGGTACATATAGGTAACTAGATATATAATGTAGTTACATGACTATAATACATAATCTCATGCCCACTGGGCAAAAACTACAAATATAAGAAATTTAATTAAAAATACAAAACTCCTTGCTAGATATGACACGTATGTAAATATTGACCTGTAAATGAAAACACTACGAGATTAAATTGCGTGTAAATTATATAAAAATACTAGTTATTATCCTATATATTACATAGCCCGTGAAAAAAGATCACCTAAAATTGGTAAAACAACAACAATGTTTTAAAATAATTAAGTCACAATACATCTATCCTTCGCTGGTTAAAATACACCTAAAACTCCTGACAACAAACATGGCTCCGAATAAGATACACTTTAACCCTCGTAACATCTCAATACTTATTCTAAGAGACACCCTTAACTTTGCTACGCATCATATCCTATTATTTCATGAGGTGAAGTAATGTTCTGTTATAGAAACAAAACTAATGTATCCTGCCAAACCCAGGCCATCTCTGACGTTGCTCTGCCGGAAACTCATATTTATACCGATTTCAATCCCCCCCTCCCCATCAGTCCAGTAGCCAATAGAAAACAAGGAGTGTCATTGTCTTCCAGAACAATCTTCAGGGCGCTGGTGAAACAACTAGTGGCGCCCGGTGGACGAAGCGGCAAACAGGTGTACTTCCAAATAGGTTGCCATGCCAGCAGATCGTCGACAGTTACGGATGACGTCAGATGTATACTCCATTAAGTTGGAAGCGGGAACCAGAGTTGACAAATACAATACGAGGTATTGGCTTCGGCAAAGTTCGGGCGTCCTCGTCCGTTTGACGTCAATCAGATCAGACCGCAGTCTGGAACAAGACACGGTACTAACATGCGAGGTAGTCTTCTATTACGAATGCTGAATGAGGCTGGATCCACGTTATACGGGTTGCTGAAGGACAGTTGACTACATCACACTCCGCCAGCTATGTAGTAGACCTCTGCATACAAACCTGGTAGGAGCACAGGTCAAAATATCCCTCCTTAACAGACACAGGTCCATATCGAAATATATTGCGACGTTAACTTAAGTAGGCGACGAAAATTATGAGACACGTTTGTCAATGTTATTCAAAAAATTAAGTAATACGGAACTGTGGGAAATCTAAAAACAGTTGAACAAAATCTTTACACTTAAGTATTATTGTCAACTTTTTAGTTCATATTACTTCAAAAGTAAGTTGTATTAGTATTTAAAGCTTAAATTTTATATTATCATGTATTGTGCGGCAACGTGAGTTTTCTGTCGAGCAAGATATTGGCCGTACAATTGATGTATGTTTACTATATCTGTGTTTAAATTTAACTTATATAGACAACAATGACTGCACTTCTTCGAAAATATGCAAGTTTCATTTCGTAAACCCACCCCGTTGTATCATATCTGTTTTGCCATGCTTCAGTAAAATAGAGAGTGCAAAAACAACTGAGGAAGTTTTACCGCGATACAAGCCAATAAAGACAGACCAATATTTAAATAGTCTTCGTTCATCAGTATAAGGAAAATGTTACAATGGATATACCGACTAAATTAATTTTCTGTCTCGTTTACCATTACGATGTCAAGAGAAACTATCGGGACTAATTAAAATAAATTGCTTATTTTTCGCATTCATGCGCATTTTATCACGCGTTTAACTCTTACAGATTTTTAATGATAAATTTATTTTATAACTCCCTAAACGTTCCTAGACAGTGATGTGTATTCACATTTATCCGACCGGAAAATTGTTTTGTTGATGTAGTCTCTTTATAATTCAATGTATTCGGGTGCTACCTTTACCAAAACAAAGGAATGCCATTTTAAAACACATCGCAAATTAACAATACAATTACATTTGCTTAATTTAATTCTAATCCAAACACTAAACGATTACCAAACACATTGTGTGTATAGGATGCTCTGGAAAATGCAATTGTCTACTTTTGAAGTGATATTTAATAAAAGAAAAATCTTATGGAAAGCATTTAATCTGTTCATAAATTGTTAAAAGTAAATAAAAAGGCATTCGTCATAGATTACCTTCATGTATGAAATTCAAATATTTTACGCTTTTGTGACGTAATACAAAATACCTCAGAGCAGATACAATAACTTCACATGTCGCTCTTTCAATACATCTAGAAAAGTGTGAAGTTAGGTACAATTTTTTACCCGAGTTTATCTCGTCGAGTTGCAGACGTGTCCGTCACAATCTCCATTGTCCCTTCATAGAGTCAGCCAGTTTGTGATTCATGACTTTTATCGCTCGCGAAAGCCAGCAATATTTCGGCGCGCCTCGATGAATCCCTGGCGATATAGGAGGGCCATTTTTCCCCCCGCCAGTCTCGTGGGTGCGTGTGTGTGTGTGTGTGCGCGTGTGAATCGCGCACCCTCGACTTCCCGTCAGTCGATATTTTTGACGCATTGTTCGCGCCACCGGAAGTCGGTCTCGAACCGAGAACTCTGCTCTTCTGATGAAATACCGCCAGCCATTAATTGTCTTTTTTTTTGCTGGTACTCCCTTCCCCGTTACCAAAACCAGGCCATACCACTCTCACTCCTTCCGCGTCAGTGTATTTCTACTAACAGAACAACCATGCATGGACACGTGATTTTTTTTTTTTTTTTTTACGTTGCTGAAGATACGATTGTTTCAACAGCAAACGTTAAGAGCAACAAAGTATTTTATTTTCAGGGGAAATACCCTGCTTCTGCGCAACACTCGAGCATTTTCATGAAGCTTTGTTGTAGGTTGTATTTCATTAAAAGTGCGTGGTAGATAAATAAACGCAGAACACTTCAATTGATTTCTACGATTTTTTCTAAGCCAATATGGATAAAATACTCAATGACAATCCCAGATAATGATATTTGCCAACTTTATGAGTAAATATTTATCCAGAATTACTAATTCGTTATGCATGATCTCCGTGGGTTCCGGCGTCAGTGATTGTACCTCAGAAGTTCGTAACACTGGAAACAATTATGTTTAAAACATTGACTGGAACTATGGTCTAGGATTTCTATTGTTTAATTTTTGCATATTGGCTTCAAGAAACCTACAGTTATAGATTAATGCTTTTAACGATGAATTATGTGCCACGCCCTCTTAAGCATTAATAAAAATTAAAGAAAAATTGAAATACGCTATTTTTTTTTTTTTTTTTAAGTCGTACTTTTCTGAGAATTACAAATATAGCATTTTAAGACCACATTTTTGATATTAGTTAATTTTCTAAGTTTACAAACACAATTTATTATCTCACTGATAAACGTACACAACGAACCTGAATCTTAAAATCTTGATGTTATATGCGATCTTCTCAAATACGAAACTTAGATTACTAATACAGAGATAACTATGTCAAACATTTTTTACCTGTTTATTCAGAACCGCCTACATAAAATACATGCGTATGCACAAACTCAGTTGTTACTGTGTGCTATCTCGTTAAAATCAACTTCTTGAGGAATATTTTTAACAAGAAAACTTTTCTGCGACATACAGCCAACGGTGATTTCTTACGCTGTAAAATTTTTTTTGCACTTTTACAAAGAAAATCCTTGGAAAACCAGTTGCCAAATAAATTCCTTGTAAAACTGCAATGCTTGTCCTTGTAATAAAATACAAAGTATATGTTTGTAGAATTACAAGGACTAGCCTTGTACCTGTACATTTAAATTAGGAAAAAATACGTTTAAAGGTTTATTGTACTTCATAAGTAATACTGAACATATTTATCAAATAACTTTTGAATAAAGGGCGCTTAAATATCATTTTAAAAATTAAAAAAAAATATCCCTATGTATGTGCTAGGTTTCGAACCACTCTTCCCACGCTTAGATACTATGCACCTTACCCACTGCGACTTACGCACTAGTTCGACTATTTATTTGTTTACATGCAATGTACAGTTAAATAAATATTCTTTCTTAAAGCACGCAATTAATATAAATATTCACTTTATTCCAGAAAAATGCTTTCCAGAGAGTGTGATCTTTGCATAAGTAATTTCCAAAGAACCTTTGATTTTGGTAGACTACGCATTTTTTCTAAGATTTTCTTTACAAACAGTATCCTTTTAACATTATTAACTAATAATTTTACAAGTAAAATTTGTCTACATTTACAAAAGTTTGGACAACTACAAAGAAGTGCCTTGTCATATTTTACAAAATAATTTTCAGTGCCGGAACTGTTGGTACAGGCACAAAGAATTCCTTTGTAGTATTACAAAGTTTACCTTTGTAATTTCATAAACAAATGATTTCACAAAAAAATATAGTGTAGAGTAAAAATTTTTGTAACGAGGAGCTACCGCCATAACTAATATTAACTTCTTCAATTTTCTTATAATTTAACCTTAAAATTAAGAATAGTTTGCGCACATCTAGAAATAGTAAATAATAATACCTTTTTTTTCATGCAATCTTCTAACATGTTGGACACATGAAAATAAAGAAGAATTAAATCAAAATGAGATAATAACGGATGTAAATATTAAATTGGCTTTCTATCGGTCCTGTAGCTCTTGACATGCATGTAATAAAAATTATGTATTCATATCGTGAAAGCTACGAAGTTGGAGGAAATATAGCCTATACTACTAAAACAATACAAATCAACATTATACTTATTTACAGCTAAATGTATATCCATGCTGAAGATACTTCGGAAAATTGTACTCATATATTTCATGCGATCAACAAAAATTTGAAGGTCAAGAGTTTTCAAAAACTGAGTGCGGCATGAACAAAATACGTTACAGTGAAGAAACTGCATATGTATACTACGTGTATACCCAGTCACATGAAATTCTGTTTAACGGTTTATTGAATATCACATGAGATTATTTTTTTTTCAAACTGCGCTGCTATGTAAATATAAACACAGAATAAAGTCATGTCATGTTCCTGATAACTATGGGTGTAGCGTGTAAATCTTTTTTTGACATTTTGAAAAATATTTCCTTCAGATGTATTATGTAATGCTAAAAATATCAAAATTTTCACCATCTCAGAATTACGAAAACAGGCCGAACAAAATACACAAAATCAAGTCAACAGACTATGTAATTCAAGTGTACCAAGATTATTGAACTTCGGAAACTTATTTACCTGAGATACGTATAACTATGCTAAATATATAAAAATTACAGCTATTACAAAAATCAGAAAACAGGACAGACGTAATACGCTGTCTAATCATGTTACAAAGTAGTAAATGAATACCAAGTTTTATGAACTTTGGAAAAAAATTAACTTAGATAAGGCATATTTTGCTAACAGTAAAAATGGCCTTATTTTGGAAAATATGAACCTAGGACTAACGAAATACACAGTCTAAGCAGTTTGTGTACACCAAGATAAATTAACTTAGCAAAAAGAATTATTCCGAAGTACCTAACTATGCTAAAATATAAATATTGCCGCAATTATACAAATATGAAAACACGATGAACCAAATACGCAAAACAAGTCAACTTGCTAAGTAGTGTATGTGTACTAAGTGTGATGAAATTCAGAAAAAAATATTTTGTCAGATGTGTCATAATGTGTCACAAATATTAAAAATGGCCACCGTTAAGAAAAATATAAACCCAGAATAAACAATACAAACAAAGTCAAGTTAATAGTTGATATTGTGTATGTGTACTAAAATTGAAGAAATTCGGAAAAATGTTTCTTCATATGTAACCAAGAATATTAAAAAAGGCCGCATTTTTTAAATATGAAGGTACAATGAACAAGCTACCCTAAATTCTAGTCAGCTTACTAAGTAGTACACGAGTGTCATGTTTTACGAAATTCGGAACAATATTTTCTGAGATATAACACATTATACTGAAAACATAAAGTTGGCAATTTTTAGCCTACTTTCCTCTAGGAAAGATAGGCTTATGAGATCGCGCGTCTGTCTGTCTGTCTGTATGTCTGTAAGTCTGTATGGATGTTTGTATGTCTGTATGTCCCCCCCTAATAACTTTTTATACAGCTCACGGTAAATAATGAAATTATTACAGAATATTATGCCATGACTGGTGAATACGACGCAATTTTTT
>PNEQ01076841.1:12612-57926 GCA_003012365.1 Medauroidea extradentata | reverse complement strand
AAGGAATGTTTTGACCATCTGTACAGAAAGTATAGGTTTCTTAGTATTATAAGATAAAAAGTAAAAACGAGAAGATATATGTTATTGCGCAAACAGCACGCGTGAATAACTTTTTAAACTATGCTCTATGCGGCAAAAATACGTTTTTACTACATAACATTGTACATATTCCAACAAAAACATCGTTATTTATATATTCTACAACTAAAAATAGACAAATTTTACAGTTTCAACGTAAAATTTAATTAAATTCGCCGAAATCGAGTAGTATGTTTTGTAAACAACTCAGAGCACATAAACATAAACCAAAATAAATGTTTTGGCGCGAGATAATTCACTGCCCCATGAAGGCAATTTCTGCATGTACAATCAATGATCCGCGTGGCAGTGAGCAGTAATATGACGGCCGTCCTACAGTGTTGCCAAGTAACATGCCCGTAAAATTAAAGTCAGCTGAATTTGTTACGGGTAGTGCTTAGTGAATCGCAAATTAAGGTAAGCGGCGTTAAGCGATCCGTAACTTAAAGTTACTGGCCGTAACTAAGGAAAAGTTAGTGAATAGACCCCCTGGTCTGGACACTCGCCCGGAAAACAGCGCCAAAAAGTACGAAATTCTCGGTAACTTGACGAACTACAGTCAAACAACAAGGGGGTCAAGCAAAATACATTGTTAGATAGGCGAGTGTCCAGACCTGTTCTTCTACGACCGTGATAAAACACAAGCTTTGTTTAGGCGGTCTACACCTAGCTGCTACTTTTACTTCTGCACCCAATCTTCAACATCGCGTTTTTCTTGCCGGAAATGACGTTTTCTTTGTTACAACCAAAGCGTTCAGGCGGCGGGTGTAACTGCAACTTCCACACCCGGGGCTACACCTTCTCTGCGAGGTGGAGTAGTTTGGGTGTAGAAGTTGTAAGGTGAAATTCGGCGCTATTTTCGAAACGTGTTACAAGTAGCTGTGTTGTTTTGAGAGGTTGGCTTTCCAGTTTTGAATCAGAACAGCTGCTATACAGTATAAATAGTATTCAGTTTCATCTGGGAAGTATGAAAAACAAAATTGCTATTTGTATTGTTATTTTGGCAACGTTTTGTGGGTTATGTTACTATTTGTTACGAATATAGTTATATCAACTCATAAAACTAATACAATTAATTTAAGAACGGATATATTGTTTCCTGTAGAACTACCTGTTATGTGACGTGCGAAACGAGCTGCATAAAGGTTATACAATAAGGTTATAGGACCAAAATTTAATTTTATTAAAATTCGTAATTAATACAAAACACTGTACATATTTGCTTAAATAGGTGGTGTAACAGAACATTCATCAATGGATTCATCCCCTGCATACACCTTTGCATGCATTAAAATATCTCACAATATTTACATTTACTGCCATATCACTAACAAAGAAAATAAAGAAAACAATTCACACTCAACTACACCTAGGCGTTCAGGCGGACTTTCTGCACTTCCTACACCTTTGGTCTCTGACCATCTACACCCAACTACACCTCTGGGTGTAGAAGTTGTAAAAGGTACAACCCGCCTAAACAAAGCTAACAATATTCTCGGTAACTTGGTGAACTACAGTCAAACAACAAGGGGGTGAGTGTCCAGACCCTGTTCTTCTATGGCCGTGGTCCGGACCGCGAGATTGGAAAACATGTTACATTTTGCTCTGCAGTGGCTCTTGGCTCCCAGACGCCCGCGCATGCGCACTCGCCGCCACTCCCTAGAGCTGCGCAGTGGCTTGATACAGTACCCCTCCGCATCCCCACCCCTCACTCGGCTTTCCTCACAGTGCGGCTGTGTATCAGCGTACTGTTCTGTGCAACAGTCCTTGTGCAATATTTGGCTAAGGCGGCCACAGGTTAATTAGAAAACTACTCAATATACGTGAGTGATGTCTGCACAGTAATAGCATCCAAACAATAGTACACACGTCTGTACCCGTTTCAGGTCCACCCTTTTTATCTAAATTTTTTTTGTAGAAAATAGCGTAGGACGTACATGGTGTTTACACAGTCTTTTCAGAGGGCTGTGTACCGAATGTAATTTTCCGCGTTTGATGCGCGGAGACAGTGAAGCGATAAGGTTCAGCTTTCCACACTCGACGATAACAGCATCACTTCTATTCGCGGCGCGCCAAAATAGTGTACAGTGTCTTCACTCTGTACTCTTCTTCCTGTGTGACTTAAACAGAGACCATACAATTTTATATGTAGAAAGATTGTAGTTAAGACTAACACATGCTTCCAATGCTGTATTTTACTAATCCAGTTGGTATTTTTCCAATTACAGCTGTCCAAAAAATCAATTTTTAGCAATTTGCTCCAATAACATGTTTATAATAAGCATGTTGCATTTTTTAAAATAATAGAAGACTAATTTTAACCTTGTTTTCTTTTCGCAGATAAACATGTTGTGAATAAGTTTAGTTGTTTCGCGTATACAATAATAGGCGCGGTACGCCACACCACCTTCCATGCATCAGGTGCATAAGCCTCTTCAGGTGTGAAAATATCCGAGGAGAATCTGTAAAAACTGTATGTGTGCACAATACTTCTTTATCATTACATCATTAAATTATAGGGTCACCACTGAATGGCTCATAGAGGGTAGTTGTCGGTGAGAAGACTGTATGCTAGTTCAGTGACTTGTGCTTAGAGGCCAGGGTGAGGCATGATGTATGTGCTGTCTCGTCATTACCACCCCCACACTTATAGGCCTCAAACGCACATACTACTTCTAAACAGGCAGCCATGTGAAGCATATATCACTTATGCACGTTGAACAGTTTTCGAAGAAATTTTATTTCAATAGATAACTAGTCCAAATTATATATTTTTTGTTTTAAAAATTTAGGTTTAAGAAGGGAAAAAAACATTTCCTACACTTCCATACGACGGCCTTACAATATTTGTTCTCTATTAAGATCTAAAAATTAACATTTGCAAAAAAGTGTCAATAGCAGCTTGTGGTCGTACGTTCGTACTTCTACTAATTATGATTTAACTATCTGGGAGCTATGTTTCACGGGCACGTAGTTCTTGTCCGTATAGGACATAGTTTGGTATGTTGCTAATCTTACGCTACACCATATCGTTGTACACGTGTTTTTAAGGGCGCTGTCTACCTGCCCGTTAGAGACTCACAAGTGACGGAGATATAAGGGCGACCTTGAAGCAAGCTTCAAATGTCGCATCGCCTCAATGAGTCAAGTTCTCAACTCACATGCAAGGTTCCCGCCGAATCGTTTTTTTCTATGGGACATTAAGGGTATTCAGGTGCGCTAAAGTCATAATTTTATATTTGTATGAAATAGTGTTAGTTTTGTAGACGATACTTGTGAGTGCAGTTTCTGCTTACAAAACCATTTTAGCTGGCGTAGTTTTCTCAAAACGATGCGACAAAGTCCAAATGTGCATATTCTGTTGCCATGCAAATAGCGAAAACCAATTGACTGACAAACGTGAAATAATTCACAGTGAAATAACATACAATGGGCTATATAATAAAACATTTGAAAAAATCCAGCGAACTGTTTTTGTATTTTTAAAAATTCAAAATAATACAGTGTTTTTTTATGTTTTATTGCATAGCTCATGGGATGTAAGTTCACAGTGAATTATTTTGTTTAAATTGGTCAGTTGGTTTTCACCATTTGCATGACAGCATAACAAGCAAAAGTTTAACTTTGACACCCCGTTATGAGAAAATTATGAGAGCTAAAGTTGTTTCGTAAGAGTAAAATATACTGACAAGTATCGTTTACAAAACTAACAATATTTCATACAAATATAAAATAATGATTTGATCGCACATAAACACCCTTAAGGACCTGGTCTACTACGCTCTTAAAATATATTGCCGTGTGTTCGTCAATACGTTTTTTACGGAACTATTCCACATAGGCCCATTGAGTCAATGTACGAAAAGAAAATACACTTCAAAAGATGACTGTACGGTCGTTTCAAAGCATCACTTCAATTAAAAAAATAATTTTTGAGTCCCTCAAAATTGCTAAAAACAGCTTTTTCAACCTGTTATATATGAAAAATTATTCACAGGATTCGTATGAAACGACTATAGAAACATGCAATGAACTTTGCTTATAACTTTCCACCAATAAAAAGATGTGGTGACCAATGAAAGTGTCAGTCAGGCGAGTGTTCTACAATACCACTGCACGCAGTTCCAATCTGAGTTTCACATACATCCAGTTGGTACATTTTGAAGTACGGCATTCTGAAAAGGCCGATTTAAGCCATGTTGGAGGGCTTAGAAACAGCATTTTCAGTTAGCATTGTGTCTTAACAATGAGGTTCCGATCTTGTCTGAAATGTGTTAATCTGTTCGTACATTGGTGCAATGGGCACACATGTAATATTTCCGTAGAAAAAGCCTTTTTACAAACACACCATGACATATTTGAAGCGCGTAGTAGGCGGCATCCTTAATGAAAGTACTTTTAAATTTAAATTTTTAACTCTTATAAAACATACTTAACACCGTTTTAAAATACGAAATGGCAATAACAGGAGATTATGTTGTCTAAGGTCTCGACTATATTAGTCTATTTGTAGCAGACGAAAGGGGAAAGAATTCAGATCCTGATAGTAGATATCTCTTTGACTAAAACATTTGAATCGTATTCTTGATCAAATGACGGAGAGAATATACTGTATTCACAAAGCCTCTACACGGAGCAGTTATAATAGCAGTATGGGCGTACAACTCAAACCTCAGCATCAGTCTATGTCATTGAAAACTACTTCATTACAAAAAACTATATTGTGAAATGTATTACAGAAATTATATCAGTAGGCTAAGTAAATTTTATAGACGATATAATCAGTGTAGACTGACAAACTTAGGCCTATCATCACGAGCGAGTGAACTTGTTTGACAGTACTGAAAATAACAATGTGTAAACATTTTTTGTGGAAAAATCATGCTTTGTTTGCCATATATATTGAAATAAGACTATCCCAGCTGTTAACGAGCCCGGTATAATTACCTACTTTCTTTTACCACGGTAAAAAATCTAGTCACGCCAGCTTACAAAGATGTCACAAAAATACATTCGTACGTGATACAGAGTATATTATATTCTGTTTCGTATGACTTCAGATAATGTTATCCAATCTGAGGAAGCATACTGTCTACATTATACAATATATGTTACACCGCAAAACCTAACTTACTGTACATACGGTGTAATGGAAATTTCAGTGTAATTTTTTTATCCAAAAAACTAGCGTTACATCAAATGTCACAATTTACTGAAGCTACTCAAGGTGGGAGGGTGTAATGTAAATGTTTCACAAATTCACGGGTACGGTAACCAGAACTAGAGCAAGAACGAGTATATCAGTCACCCCTCTATTGACCTAATTCTTTCAATTTATTTTCATGATGATACGTATGCAGGGAAAAAAGTGTGACCTTCATCCGACCCCATATGTGGGAAACATAACGCCTCCGTTATTATGCATGTATTTCTGTTCCTGTACGTCTGTAGCGACCCATCGTAGTGAATAAAGAACCTGATTGAAATAAGGAATGAAAAAGGCTCACGTGACTGAACACGCTCAGACACGCCGTTACTGCGATATAAGTACTCGAAGTCGGAGCATTATGACAATGCCAACGTGTAGGCAACCGAATTAGCAAGTACACGGTGACGTACTTCGGAAATTCCACAACCTACCAGCGATGTACAACCCTGCATACGTGTTATCATGCATAGGAGTTGAATCTGGAAAGTCAATAATGTTGTATTCGTAGTAGATGACTTATCACCACTTCACATGTTCATCAACGTAACATTCACGGTCGTTGCACATCCTTACTGCGATAGTTGCTTAATTATTGTCATTGATTTAAGTCTGACTACCGTCACACGCGAGCTTTTCTGCCATTTGCAGTCCATCCTGTATAACTAATTATGTCTGGAACTATGGAAATCTTTACTCATGTTTGGTAGGAAGATAGTGAGTGCGCATGAGTGAAGCGAAGTTCGCGAGCCACGTTTTTTTATTATCTGCTGGAGGCAGTAAAATGGTAAGCCACATGGGCAAGACGGTAGCGCGAAAGGAATCTTATCGCCTTTATATGCGTGGAGCACTTAATTAGCGAACAGGGTTTTCGTTGCATTTTTCCCAATGAAACGTAAGCGGCGGCCCTGTCGTTTTATTTGTGAAAATGATTATGCGACGTGAAAGGTGAAACCTAGGCTACTGTTTCTGTTTTCCAAATAAGGTTGGTATTTTGCTAGTTATAGCAATATGAAATAATCCGTTTTTTTTTTTTTTTTCAAATAGAAAGAAACACCTTTGGGAATTTTAAAAATCATACAAACAAAGTTTGAAAGTTGCCGTATTTTGTTACAGTTGTTAGGAATACTTTAGCTGTTTCGTATATTACAAATCACGCATGACACTCTAAATTACTATTCGTATGGTAAGCGAGGTTTTCTCTTAGTCACCGTGTCTGATTAATATGTGCAAAAAAGTAAACAATTTTCGTTTCTTACTTGCGCAAAGACTTGTTCGGAGAGCACACAACGCTTCGATAAAAATGACCTGTGAGATTGAGATGTAAATTGTTAATGTAGACAGACATGTTCAGATAAGTCACTGGGGCGTCTAGCAAACATAGGCCTGGATATTATAATTTTTAATTTAAATATTTTAATATAAAATTAAATATACGAGTTCCAATATCAGAAGACCGACAAATTATGCGTCACTTGGTCGTTCGTAGCCGAGATTCTCCAGATAGCTATTGTAAGCAATGTTTCAACTATAATCGACAGTTGATTGTTAGAGTAATGTTAAATAGCCAATAAACGATTGAATGTTCCAACATAACAAATTATTTCGTGGCTGAAACACAACTTTACTCATTCACTGTAACATGTATTAGGGCAAATATTTTCTGATACCGAAATGTAATTTGTAGGTTATCATGTCGGAGATTAAAATAACTACCACGGTTTATGAAATGGTCTGTAGCAAAATTCAGAGCGTCCACATTTCATTTTCAGGTATTTACAGCCATCTAGTGGTTAGAAATTATTTTTTCCTCAAATAAGTTTTGTTGTAATTCATTTAGGAAAACGTTTAGTTGATAGCGGCAGCTGTCTTAACTAGCTACTTGCAACTGTTAGTAGTAATTTTGCTGGTTGCATTTACCTATAACGTAAGTCTTAGTATGAAGTAATCTTTCTAGTCCCTTTTTGTAATGTTACTGTAGATATAAATAGAGGCTTGCTTATTAAATTACCTTGGCTTATAAACAGAAGAACTGAATAACGGATAGAACTGATTGTTTAAGCACCAAAAATTAAATGAAGACGGCGATGCTAGTTAATAAAAACACATGAAAAGAAATGGACGGCAATAGAGTGTGGCACTGACTTATTTTCAGATTCTTAAAAGGGCTATAAACGTTTCTATAATCAATGCAGTATGTACTTAATTGTACTATGTTGCGCAATAAGTGGTGGTAATACTACAATAAACGGATGCTTAAAAAAATTTCCGTAACTTGTTACCGAGCAAAACCCTTAGGGTATGTACAGAAACCATGTTAGGTTTGATAGTAACGCATCTAAGGCTGGTATTCCTAAACAATAAGTTAGGGTCTACTTAAGCACTACCATCTCAGGTGCAAGACAAGCAACGACAGAGACCAAACTCGCTGAACGTATACCGGCCTAAGTGTCGAACTACATGCGTGTCAGCTGCGTGCACCGTGCGAGCCTGCTAGCTCCTCCCACTAGTTATGTGCACGCGCTGCAACCGGGAGCCAAGAGCCACTGCCGCGCGAAATGTGACATGTTTTCCAATCTCGCGTCCGGACCAAGGGTAGGTTTAACGAAGGGCAAGCCGAATTATCATAGAGGAAGTAAAGTATTCAAGAGTGGACACGGCCACGTTAACCAACGAGCCACTAAAAAAGGGCCATCATTCACCGGCAACTTTGGAAACAAAAATTTTTAGTTTACAGGTTGGCAACAAAAATACGTTATCTAACCTCTTGTTCAAATTTTTTGGGAAAGTATAACATTTGTACACCTGTTCTGCACGTGAATGAACAGAATCACAATAATTGTAGAACAGGGGTACCTCTTGATTTTCCCCATTACAAAATTTAACTAGAAATATTCCACAAACATAAAAACAATTTATAATTCGTAGCCATCACGAGGTTGCGAGTCTCATGGTAGACAACTTAACCGAAAAGTTATTGTAATTGAAAATGTGTATTACTATAAACAAATAAAAAAAAAAAAATAAAAAAAAAATATATATATATATGCAATAAATGCTTGACAAGCTAGTATCATAAACCACCAAACATTGTCTTTATATTACTCATAATGTTTATTTTATAATGTTGTCTGTGCATGATGCCCTTCATATTAGTGGCCCTAGCCGCACTATTCTGTGTCCGAATTATAAACGACATCCGGGTAGCAACTCTATGCTCACTCCACCAAAATTGTGAGTTTTGCTGATTATAGAGCTCTTCCGGAGAACGGTTAGCCGCCGGCCTTCACTGACAGGCCATCACGGGACGGAGATACGTCGCGGCCACAGCCGTAGAAGAACAGGTCTGGACACTCGCCTGGATATTTGACAAGGGGGTCAAGCAAAATACATTGTTAGATGGGCGAGTGTCCAGACCTGTTCTTCTACGACCGTGGTCCGGACTAAAAGTTAGACCGGACTAACGCATGATGATCCTCGGACTAGCGTTAGTCCGCATCTATGAATAAGACAAAAAATAGTCCGACGATAATCCCGCGCTAGTCCGGGTCAAAAACGACTATGAATAAGCCCCTGAGTCTTCACATACACATCATATTTAAGCAAATAGCTCTTCAATATCTCAACATTCCACGACTCTCCACCTCCTTAATTCACGAATTTTGAAATGTCTTGAAGTCCTATCTTATATAATTGTATGTGTATCAAATCAAAGTAAAAATCGCGAAGCTAGCCCGTTGGGTTCAAGCTGTACAGACGATTCATAAAAAACACATTTCTCTCCTTTTTTTACGCTTTAGGAGTCGAATTTCGAAATGCCCTAAAACTATTTTTGGGGTATTTAAATAACTTAATCATTTAGAAGCAAAATAGAAACTCTGCATCCGAAAAGATTAGATTCTTATCGATAATTACTATAAAATACATTTCAGGTCTTTCCTCCCCTTTAAATTTTGAATTTAAAAAATCCTTTGGCTAATATGCATTTTTAGCGCTGATGAGGGGTGATACGAGGTGAGTACTGTGTAACCACGTGAACGTGTTCACTTCAGCAGCTATAGTGAATGTGTTCACTTCGGCAGCTATACAATGAACGTGTTTAAAAAAGGCTGACTAATCCTCTTTCGGTTTTCTACTTCAGGCTGCAGTGTAACCGCAACCTTAATAACAGAATGTTGGCAACATTGTTGATAATATGTTGTACAACAATTTTCAAGCCTTTTTACATTGTTAATAACTTTGTTGAAAACACGTGTTATTAGCAATGTTATCGTTGGTGTAGACTGGCCTTAAAACATCCAGATATCACAAATCTGTAATGTTGTATGGGGATGTTGCTGTAATGTTACATTGGAATGTTACTGCAACATTGTGTGGGGGCATTTCAGCAATGTTGTAGGGGGACGTTGCTGCAATGTTGCAGGGGAACGCTCCTGTAATGTTGCAGGAGGACGTTCCTACAATGTTACAGGGAGACGTTGCTGCAGAGTTTCCAGATGTCATTGCTGCATCATTTAAAAATTACTTTGCCACAAAGTATTGGAATGATGTTGCAGTGTGTTTTAGATGTTTTTTGTTATAAGTTTGTTTTTTGTGTTGTTTATTTAAACCAGTAAATCTGTTGTATTAAGACAAGTTTGTCTTCTGCTCAGAAGAATTTGCAACTTATGTAAGCTTAGCTAAATATATTGTACTAAAAACATCCCGTATGATTTTTATAAGGCTGCAGGTCATCATAGCTTAAATGTTCACATATAGGGTAACTGCAAATTTTTTAAGCATTATATACCAATCATAATGATAACAGTTTTGAAGTTCAGGCTGAGGTTTCCTGGATCTATTAAAATGTAACCGTTTAACCATTTCCTTTGGCCTGATTTCATGTTGGGTGTTTAGTAGTGTTGGTAGTCCCAATGCTATGGTTACAAGCTCCATATACAGTATTTTATACCCTCGAAAGATACTGGATAGAATTGGCTAAATTGGAAGGCGAGGTTAACTAGAGAAAAACATTAAAAAGAAACATAACAAAATAGTTACATTAGGAAGCCGCCTAAAATTAAGATGACGCTGACAACAAAGTTTAAGCAAATTTTTTCTAACCCAAAATCAAAAACCAGTTGGGAGCTTCCTCTCCTGTAGTAAAATCGATCACTCTGCTCTGTTCTGAACTAACTACACAACTAGTACTGCACTGATGTAATTTTTTTTTTGGGAATATTTAAATGCTGTACAGGTACAGAGTCAAACTGACTGACGAACCCTAACTTAAATTAGCAGTGCCATTGTTATACAAGTGAGACTGGCACCGACTTCCTTCAAAACCTACAGCGCTTTTAAAAAAGGGAACACAAAGAGTCCCTTTTCTTAACTTAAATTGTATTTAATTAATATTAGGAATTTTTCACCCAGCAATGTGCAAAATACAATCGGAAAGAAAATGCCAAATAATTTAAAAGCTAAAAGACTACATAATTAGTTTTCACCACCTTCAAAAACTCATCACTGGATGTGTGCCTGACGATGGGTACTTTTGAAGACAGTCTTCTCTGGAAGAGTTGGAAGAAAATATATTGTGACCTAAGATATTAACTTTTAGGCACACAACGTTTATTACTGACACTGTTAAGTTTATAATAACAAGTTGCAAACATTTACAAAATTGCCTAAACAGAAAAAATAACCAAGGCTTCAAAAGTCCTCTCTTTGCCTTGAACACCGGCTTACATAATGGTAGTTTGTGAACTGTTGCATTGAGGTCTGAACAAATTCATCTACATTGGTGCTATCTGATAAAATTGACCAGTACATCATTATTTCATATGCATTACCATATACTCATATTATACACTCAAGATAATATTATAGAATATCTTTCAGATTTTTAAGGAATACTTTGTAGATTATTGAACATATGGACAGAAAATCCTAACTTTGATACTGCTACACCAAACCAAATTGTGAATTTGTGTGTAACAGATAATGCTGTGGCAAATGTATGAAATACTATTACAATTGACATTTATCAGCTTTGTTCAATCAGTACGGTTTGTGAATACGTAAGTTACCTTTCAGGTGGATACATGTGTTCACTGGTAATACTGACTGTAAAGAGCTGAAGAAGCCAATGGTCAGAGTATTAGGTCCTAATACATTATCTGTGCAGTGTGACATTAACAGCTCATGCCAATCATAATTGTTTTCATATAGTCTAGTGCCAGTGTTACTCAGAATTCATTACTGTGTTGGAGGCTGTGGTGGCGGAATGGTCGAACTAATCTCCTCCCATCAAGGTGATCCGAGGTCGATCCCCAGATTTTTGCATGTGCCGCTGGTCGGCTAGTTTTCTCGGGGATCTCCTGTTTCCCCACCCTCTTACATTCCGGTGCTACTCCATACCTACCTTATGTCACCCCTCACCAGCGCTGACCAAAATCTCTCACTCCCTCAACTAAGGTCGTGGTATACAGCAATTTTCATCACCATATTTTTTTTTTAAATTTATACCAGGTTTTTTTTTCTTCTTATTTTAAACACAAGATGTGACTAAATTTGGCCCTTATGAAATTTTTCTATCTCTCATAGTTTTCGTGTAATGGCTTGAAGTCAAAATTTGCATGCTTCTGTTTTAAGGACTACAGTAAAACCAACTGACATACTAAACTGAAAAAATTCACAGTGGATAAAGATGTCGCAGACTACAATTTCATGTACATAAAAACAATGGATACAATTTTTTTGTATTTAAATAAAAATACTGAAATTTAAAATTAAAATTTAAAAAAATTTTTTTAGTACAAAATTATTTTATTTTGTGGTTCAACATTGTTAAATATGTAGCCTGCAACATTGTTGTTCACTGTGAATTTCTTTTCAGTTTGGTAAGTGAGTTGGTTTTAGTGTCATCCTTAGTGAAAACATGCAAATTTTGACTGGCGCGGTCTACCACAATTTTCATCACAATTTTTTTTGTACCAGATATTTTTTTCCTTATTGTAGACCCAAAACGTGACTAAATTTGGCTTTTATGAAATTTTTTTATCCCTCATAGTTTTCGCGTAATTGCTTGTTAAAGTAATATTTTGCATGTTTTCGTTTTGACTACACTAAAATCAACTGATATATCCAACTCAAAAAAAATCACAGTTGATAAAGACATTGCAGGCTACAATGTCATGCCCATAAAAATAATGAATAAAAATTATTATTTTTTGTTTCAGCATATTTTTTAAATACAAATAATTTTTATTCTTTATTGTTATGAGCATGACGTTGTAGCCTGCAATGTCTTTATCCACTGTAATTTTTTTGAGTTTGGTATATCAATTGGTTTTAGTGTAATCGTTAAAATGGAAACTAGCCAAATATGACTTTAAAAAACCATTATGCAAAAACTATGAGAGGTAAAAAAATTTTTTACAAGAGCCAAATTTAGTCACAGTTTGTGTCTAAAATAAGAAAAAAAAATATCTGGTACAAATAAAAAAAATGGTGATGAAAATTGTGGTAGACTGCACCCTTAACGATTCATTACGTAAAAACTATGAGCGATAAAGTATTTTTACAAGAGAAAAATTTAGTCACATTTTGTGTCTAAAATTGGAAAAAAATAACTCATACACATATAAAAAATAAAAACATGGTGATGAAAATTGCGGTAGACAGCATCCTTAAGAGTGATGCCTGGTTTAACATCTGTGAGAATTTGGCATAGGGAAACGAATGCTAATGAAATTGAATTTGGAGAAGCCAGTTTTGAAGATAAATACTTCGGACGAAACCAATTTGTGATCAATGTTATTGTGAATCACTGTCCAGAGCAAAAGATATTAATTTGTTTTACCTTTTTTTTCATCATGTTGTTAAACTTTCAAAATGTTCCAGAAATCAGGCTATACATATTGATATAAAAGGCTTCAGCAGGCAAGAAGTATGAATTTTTGTACACAAAGTCCATGGGGGCATACACCTGTCTCAAACAGGAACCTCACAAAAAAAAAAACAAAAAGACTACGGTAATATTGGTGAAAAAATATTTGGTGCAGGGGCAAAGTGTACAGGAAAGTGAACATACCATCGCTGGGAAGATGGGCGTTTATCGGGCGCAGGAGGGTGAGGGCGCCAACTCTGTCAAGGTGATAATCCCCTGAGGATGTACGAAAATGATATGTGATGGAGGGGAGGGGGGGTTGCATTTGCCCTAGAGCTTTTCCACTGACTACTTGTTCAAGTTCTCATCTTCCCTCCCCCCTGTTGATGCCATCCTCCTAGATAGCTCTTGTATTGGATGAGCACAATAGTTATCGCTGTGTAG
This sequence comes from Medauroidea extradentata, assembly GCA_003012365.1. NCBI lineage: Eukaryota > Metazoa > Arthropoda > Insecta > Phasmatodea > Phasmatidae > Medauroidea > Medauroidea extradentata. The sequence goes on along the minus strand of PNEQ01076841.1, from coordinate 44,328 downwards.
TGTGGACAGCTACACGAAATACTTCCCACACAACAATAGGCTATAAGCAGGCCAACCAGACAACAGTGTTAACATCTCCAGCATGTTCCATGTAAGTTTCAACAGTATGTCACCTACATATCACCTGAACATTTCCAACATGTTGCCTGCAAATTGAAGGAACTTCCAGAACTCATGTCATTACTAGCACATTTATTCAACATGAACACAACATAATTGTACCATGATTACTAAATTAGTACAGTTCACATCCAATACACCTGCATACAGGTTACAAATAGTTTGAAATCACTTATTATCTTCATTATAAAACATGATTGCAAAAGTAACATTATCAGTATTGAAATAGAGTACTTAGTAACACAGAAAAAATAATTAAGTTGCTTAGATAAAAATAAAAACCAACTTTAGACCTGTGTGTCAGTGAAGCAAAATTATGTATTTAAAATTAATTAATTAGGACACTAAAAGAAACATTATTAATGATTTGTAAAAGTCAATTTAAACCAATAACCGTTAGGCCAATACATATACCGTATCACACATGTTGGTATAAAATGAAACAGTTAGTGCAGAATGTCGCAATTTTAACACTGCCTGTATCTATAAACAAGGTTCTATGTTGTCTTAATCTGCTATGTTGCCGGCAAGATGTTTCTGGCATGTGCAGGCAACACGCTGTTGTTTCTGTAACCAATACAATATAATACTGTGGTGATGTTTGCAGCACCATCTGCTGTGCCGTCTAAATAGAATCAGTAATTTTATGATGGCTAAGCATAGCACTGCACTATGTAAACAATGTCCATTTTAGGTAGAAACATGGGGGTAAAAAATTAAATCATATTTGATTTATTATTTTTTTTAAAGGAAAATACTAAGAAAATGGCTTCTCACTAATGATTATAAAGTGATAGTTTATCGTGGAAAATGTTTCTATAGACGTTAAAAGTAAAAAATTAGTTTACTAACTTCGAAAGTTTTCATTTTTTTTGTTAGGTTAGTTTTAAGTTATTTTACTATTATGTTTTCTATTTTTCATTATGTTAGGTTAGGTAACCTAACAAAAATGGAAAACTTAAATAGTACAATAATCGAACCGAACCAATGTAACCTAACCAAAAAAGGGACATTGTGAATTTAGAAAACTAAAATGTTCTTTGCGTACAATTTCTAATAACGTTTAATAAATCGGCTAGTACACAATGAGTAATGATTCATGATATTTACCCTTTGCACATATACGTAATAGCAATGCAAAAACAAAACATTTAACAACAGTCAATTTACATATTGTATAATCAACTTTCACGATATCGCAAATTTTTAAATGTTATTTTACAGCAGCATTACTATAATACCCAAATGTCCGGAATTTGGTTACATCAAACATGAATGTTGTACACGAGAAAGCCTAACATGTCGATTTAAATACTTTACCACATAGTACCTAACCTTGTCAATGAATTACAACTCGCTAAATGAGACACCGGAGACAGCTGTGTGATCTTCGGTTCGTTTATTTGAAGTAAACTCACTACAAATAGGTTATGAACTGATTCGCTAACCAATACAAACTCTGAAAATAATTTAATGAACAAACCACACATCCTGCAGAGTGCCAACTAACTACAGGAATAATAATAGTATTCTTTCTTGATATTTCTCCTACCTTATTAGTACAAATTTGAAATAAGAAAAACGGTTGTTTCGTGTTCCAAATACATAAAAACATAAACAACGCAAAACCAGGATAGTAATAGTAAATTACCCAACTTTACACAAACTAACATTGACGAGATCCGAAATACTTCAAGAACAATCCTACATAAATTTATAATACATATGATTAAATATAACTCAAGAAAACCAATAATATCCTTAAACCCGCAGTTACTGTCAAATTTAAATTTATTAATAACAAAATAATTTTGACTCAATAGTATATGGCCATTAGCAACGTTGCTACAACATTACAGCTAGACAATTCACAGTAACATTCCGCGACAGTGACAACATTTGGAACATTGATACAAAATTTCAAACAGGTTCGCAACCAAATTGAAACAATGTGACTTTGAAGAAACGTTTCAGCGACCAGGCGTGCTGTATAGGATATGCTGAAAGCCAACTTTGTGATATGAGGTTATGTTGTCAGTTGGTAGACCTAAACAAAACAGGTATGGCAGTAATAAGTGGCATTTATAAACTTTAATATCACCATAATTTACATTTGTATGCTGGATATAAACTAAAACACAATTTAGTAAAATATTCTTACTGACAAACTATAAAACACATTTCCATGTAAAACAAATTATTCAGAAAGTTGAGTCGTGAGTGTAATTTTTTTACTTAACAACAAACAGCATAGTTTAAAAAAAATGTTAACACGTTAACTAACATGTATAAAAAAATTGTTAACATTTTAACTAACACGTATTTAACAACAGTGTTATTATTTAATTTTAAACATGTATTAAAGTAAAATATAAATACTTTAAAATAGAACTGACAATCAAATGTAACCAGATATTCAACGCTCTAGATTATTGCTGTAAATAAAATACAAGTTCAGTTGCGTCATGTTGGTACCAATACTGTAACAATACTTATTTGGTTACTTCATAAAGTACAACTTGGTCTGTATAAATAGTGCTTGTGTAACTAATACTTTATGAGGTAGTAGTGTACGAATTCATCGCTGAAATAAGTATTGCTTGACGAATAAGCATTATTTCACAAAGTACAATTTATTTGCTAAACAATCCTTTCACTATGAATTCCACCCATTGATGGTTTATACTTGCTTTCCAATAATGCCTCCTCCAAACAAAAATCTCATATCCCCCAAATGTAAGTTACGGTAGTGCCCTTGTCAACAATAAATATTTGTTTAAAATATTAATTTTCAGCTTATGAAGAAAATGGTAAAACAACCATATCACTTTCATTTATTTATTTAAAAAAAGTAACAAAATAACACAAATTTACATGTGTGCACAAACATAAAATTACATCTTAAAAAAAATGACTGAATACATATTTTTATAATATTTTTGGCAGACATGGGCAAGGTACGTATGTAATTGTTTTCTTCTGCACAGTGGATAATAGCCTACCTACTTGACCTGCTGACTCAACTGTTCAGATATAAGGTAAGGTATTACTGTACTTGCCGGCATGTAGGACGGCGCCGCACATAAGACGAGTCATAGTTTTGAAGGTATAAAATCTGGGGGGGGGGGGGGGGGTAGTTAATTATTAATTCTGAAATTCCCGACAGAAAAATATTTTTTTTTTTCCTTTTGCCACCAGAAACATTAAACATTTAGTTTAAATATTTTATTGCATTTATTACCGTTATATAAACATCATAGGAGACATATAAACCAATAAAATTGGCTACTACTGCCCTCCGGGCGCCCAAGAGCCAAGGAAATTCACTTGGCCGGCGACATCATTAGTTGCCGGCAGATGTGCGCGACTTGGCAACACCGGACTGAGGCACGCCGCGTGCTACAAGGCAATGCCGGGCTATATCAGCTGCTTGCAAGGTCATCACATTCCTGTGCGCTGTTGTCGCCAGCCAGCATAGAACTAAAGCACGGCCGTAGAACAGGTTTGGACACTCGCCTGGAAACTTGACCCCCTTGTTGTTTGGCTGCAGTTCACCAAGTTACCGATAATGTTACACAATTTTGGCACTGTAATTCGGGCGGGTCGAGTTCAAACTCCGCCCAATTCCCTCCCACTAAGATAAACAATTTATCAAAACGTACTTTTTATCACTTTATGAAATGCTTCCTTCGCTCACAATTTTAAATCATGGCTCCAGAAATCCTTATCTACTTTATAATGTTAACAATTTTTAAAAAAGTGGGTGGAGTTTGAGACTGACTGCCCGGATTACAGCGCCAAAAAGTACAACATTCTCGGTAACTTTACGAACTACAACTAAACAACAAGGGAGGTCAAGCAAATTACATTAGTAAATAGGCGAGTGTCCAGACTTGTTCTTCTACGACCGTGCACTAGGCATAACAGTAGACACATGAATGGGTGGTACAGTACCTAGATCCTTGATTTCTCCACACGAGAGTTTTGTGCTAGCGAGACAAATGATCTAGACACACTGTACCTAGATCCTTGTTTTCTCCGCCCGAGAGTTGTGGGCTGGCGAGACAAAGGATCTAGGCACCCGCTCCAGCTGCATCAATTGCCGCATCGCTGCGAGGTAAAAGTGTCCTTTGTTATGAATAAGACACTAATCAAAATTTAGTACCATAAATTTTATTAAAAAAACATGGCACTTGTTTTCATTTGTGATGAAAAATGCAATTCCTTGAAACGTCATACAACTCCACAGCTTACAGCTTAACTTTCAAAAGATTTTTAGGTTACCAAAAATTTTTGCACCTTCATATAAGATGAGTAGCAATATTTGAAGGCCAAAAATATGTAAAAATTGTTATCAGCCAAGTCGTGCACAGCTGCCGGCAACTGATGATGTCGCCAGCCACGTGTGCCGCCGCCGTGCATTTCCTTGGCTCTTAAGCGCCTGGAGGGCAGTAGTAGCTAATGGTAGTCATTTATGTGTCTCCTATGATGTTTATATAACAGTAGTAAATTAATTATAAATATTTAAACTAAGTTTTTAATGTTTCTGGCAAAGGGAACTATTTTTTTTTTCTGTTCAATAGAACACATAAAATGCATGTTAGCCAAAATTCAACATTTAAGACTGTGAAAAGGCCTTAAATGTGTTTCCAATTAATTATCTATAGCTATTGCATCATTACGGATAGAGAATTGGTTTTCACTTCGAACTGATCCTTTAATAAACATCCAACAAGTAGTTAAGTTTTTTGAAATTCTACCCCTATGCAGGACAAAAGGGGAAAATATGTTTTTTATGAATTGTCTATAACAGCTGGAACACAACTTACAGTCATGATTTTACTTTAACTGGATACGTATACAAATGACTAAGACACAACTTCAAAACATTTTGAAATTCTTTAATTAAGGGGTAAAAATACGTCAATTGAGTTTTCGATTATTCCTCCATGTCTATTGAAATCAAAGTGCTTATGTAAACATCCAAAAAAATATAATACTGTATATAAAAAAACATGCGCGCGCGCACACACACAAAACATATATATATATATATATATATATCTCTCTCTCTCTCTCCATAATTTTTGTTTAAGATTGACACTTATTTAAATAAGTTATCTGAAAAGTACAGTAATTGCATGAATTTTCAATATTCGCCACCTAAGATGTGAAAAGCGGTGATAAGTGATGAAATGTGTTTTCAATTAATTGTCCACACATACTGAACCCAGAAGACTATTGCCACATTTTTCACGTCCAAGAGACACCATTAAAGTAGTCTAAAATGTGGTTCCAAGGTTTTTTATAAGGAAGTGAAAAGACCTAGAATATGTTTTAGATAAATCCTTGATACAGATCAAACCCGTCAAGATGTACAGTTTTTTTTCCCTTAAGGATGATGGTTAAGTACGTAGCTACAAAACTATTTTTTAAGAATTTTCAAAATTTGAACTCTCTAACTGTACAGCCATGTTACGTGTTTTTTTTTAATGAATGATCGATTTTGCTTCATCTTAACAGGCTATCATTATGATTTTCACTTCACGTGGAAACACAAATATTTAAGATGGGAAATTAAGATTTTTCGAAATTCAACACCAAAAGGAGTTAAAAGGCATAAAATTAGATTTCTATCAGCCGATGATACCTATTTATCTAACTAGTAGAGATACTGAGATGTTGTTGGCATTAGAATGATGTTTACATAAATACTTAAATAATTGTGCATGTTTTTTATTTTATAATATAACTTAATTACTAAGAAGAAAACTTAAGTTTCTAAACTTTCAACGCAGACGATCCAAAAAATAAGTACAACCAGCAAGAAATAAATTAGACAGGAGTTTCAGTCTATAGTTATATCGAGACGTGTTGCTGTACAGCCTCTATGAACCTAGGAAATTAATACTGCATTTTATTTTAAAATTAGTTGTCAAGAATAATTTCAATGTTATGTGGCGCAGATGTTTGTAGCAAGGGGTATCATCTCAATAGACCTAGACCGAGCCCAAGAAATTACTTCTCTGTGCTTCCTGTGAGCGCAAGCATTGCAATGACAGAGAGACGATAGCTGCTGCAAGTTTTGCGTGGGGAGCCATATTGATTTGTAATGTAATTGTTGCTGTAGATTTTTACGTGGGGGGTAATGAAAATTATACGTGCTTATTTAAGATCCATATTGAAATAAGCCTGGAAATTAAACACAGGAAAATGAGAAACAACTTTCATTGCTACTACCCAAATTTTAACTCTCGTTCTGTAGTACAAAATGTTTAGTAAAACAATATGAAATTACGTGTATAGGAACCATATGTGACTATTTTTAGTTACAAAACTTTCTTTCATAATTATTTTTACGAGGCAATGTGTGAACATTAAATTTTATTGGATTGTGAACATACGCCATTGCTCATGTTTAGCTGATCAAACCTGTGTTGAATGACAAAGTACGAAAACGAACAAGGATAAGGGAAGGAAAGAAAAAAAAATAAATAAATATAAAATGCACAAAAAAATTTTTTTTGTGTGCTTTTTATATTTGTTTTTTTCTTGTTCGTTTTCGTACTTTGTCATTCAACACAGGTTTGATCAGTTAAACATGAACAATGGCGTATGTCGACAATCCAATAAAATTTAATTGTAAACTCCCATTGCAACAAACATTTAAAAATCTCAATGTGTGAAAATATCTGACTTCACCTACCATGTGCAGAGGTTAAATGATAATTGATGGATTTGTGGGGCGCTCGACATCTCGGTCATTTTTACGATTGACTGTGAACTGTAGAGTTCTGACCTCTGGTGGGCGCTGATGACCGAGATTTAGCAAACATTTCAGTATGGTGCTTGTGAAATGAACAGTAACTATGTGCCACAATGGCACCTAAATGGAAAATCGTAACTCGGACAGCTTCTTCCACCTTTTAGTCCAAGTTAACGAGGGTTCACTATGTTCAGTTATTTTTGTTATTCCTTTTAATTATAATATTTAAGTACCTAATTTGAAATATGCATAGTATATACTGACTCAAACACTACTAATGTTAAAACTGTGAATTTATAAACAGAAATAAAATAAATTTGCTCTAAAATTTGACTTTGCTCTGGAGAGTTTATGAAATTGACGCAGCAAAATACTCAGGCCTAATTCCAACTTCAAACTATGTTTCCAGGTCAAATTGGATTGAAAAATGTATTTTAAACATATTTTCCATTCTTCATGCCAATTCGTCCGTCCCTTGTCAACATAAGTATTAAGTTGGTCCAGTCTGGAATTTTACCCCAAACAAACTTATTAAGAAGAAGAAGAAACTGTTCGTCTGATAACCTCTTTTTATGTAAACCGCTAACACACATAATTATTCAAAAAACTAGTCTTAACAGCAACGTTTCAGGTACTTGAAAATGTTCAGAAACCAAATTAAAATAATTGTCACACACACTAATTTTTACAAGTGGTTAACCACTATGAACATACAAAAACAATCCCCAACATTGAAAGTAGTCAAATACATGGATGCTAATGCATCTTCTACTAGACTTCCCAATATTTTTTATTTAAGTTTATGAGAAGACAGTGCTTGTCAAATATGTACCTACAATACTCAAACCTAAGCATAAACATTAGATAATTGTCAAGTCCATGGCCATTCTTACATGCCAGTACGGTAAAACAGAACTTACAAAGCAGCCAAACTAAATTAAATCTTGAACAGTATTACTAACCACAACTTCAGAGTTTAATAACGTTTATACATTTAGGATGAATCAACAGATAACCCATGCAGTGCGTAATAGAAAAATTACTTCTCTATAAGCAGCAAAGTAAAATGCTGCAAAATCAATTAATGTATTTTCTGTTCACATAAACAGATATTCCAGTACACATAATGATGGATACCATCAATTTTACGTCATTTCAAAACATTCAAGTCCATTAAAATATAAACTTATGAAATGTAATAACAGTAATCTCACAGTGGAAAACTATGTAGATCTCTACACCATATTCTTTTAAGTTAATTTCAATGCTTTTATATACAAAACTCTTACTCTTGTGCAAACACGTCTATTGAAATACACAGTAACTACCATACTCTGATTAATTAAAAAAGACGGAGATTTTTATAAATGTCCGAATGTGGGTCAAACTGAACTGTTCTAGTTTATATTCAAGTTAATACACATTGACTTCAAATACCAAATACCATTTACTAAAAATATAAAACTGCACTGTTAACAATAACAACAAAACTGTTTGTAAACACTGAACACATTAATTTAATTTTTATAAAGTCCAGTACTATGGCTCAATTATTAATTAAAAAATACTTGGACCAAAACATGTAGTGCCAAGCTACTTTGCAATAGTAAAATCTGTATTCAGAAATATTTACAAACAAATACAATTACTTATAAAATATAATTTTGGTCTTGCCTAGTTCTGAATAAAAAAATTAGGCACTGAAATACCATACATTTACAGAAGGCACAGTCTTATATATAACCTCTTTCCACATGTTCGGTAGCAGTTCAATGGGCTGCTTGTTTGGTGGTCGCTTCATTGTCGAATTGTAAGGTATCACAAAATGTTCAGTTGGTGGTGCACGCTTGTGATGGTAATAAAACTGAAAAAACAAAGCCACAAACACAACTCAGAAGAAAATCAATTACAATAAACTCTTGGTAACCAGTTAGGCAGACCGAGCGAGGTGGCGCAACGGTAACACGTTGGACTTACATTCGGGAGGACACTGGTTCAATCCCCGGATTCGGCTATCCTAATTTCCCGAAATCACTCCATGTGAATGCTAGGATGATTCCTTTACATAGGCCATGGTTGACTCCTCTCACAGCTCCTGGCATTGTACCAAGTTGTGTGATTAATTAATTGTGACCATAAGTGACATACTTGGCAGCTTTCCTTCAAAGATTTACTGAGAAAAAAATCAGTAGCTTGAATTGAGGTAATGTCTACTTGTTAAGCTATGTTGTACGGATAGTGACAGTTTATATAGTAATATAACAGACAGAGGTACAAGTACTTACAAATGATACTTGTAAACGGGTACACACACACAAAGGGACGGCACACATTTTTCCACGGAAGCGCGGTCACGACAATTTGCCAGTATTAAACTGGCTTCCTCGGGCGGCAAATCATGGCACACTGCAGCCCAGATGCAGTGTTTGCTGTTACCTGTAAGCCTAGAAATCGAAAGGTGATCTAAGCATGGCGGAAATTTCAAACATGGGGCAGTAATGTCTCCAACGAGAGTGATCTAAATAAACAATATGACCAGATAGTCAGAGCCTTCAACCGAGGTTACCCCAAACCAATTGTTCACCAACAAACCCAACGTCCCATAACAAACACAGACACACAAACTAAAACCATCAATTCAGACATCCCCTTGGTTGTTCCTTACCATAAAGGCTTAAAGAAACTCAAGACCATACTGAACTCTGGACACAAAATTCTGTCTGCCTCACCATAGACACAGGACATACTTGTTTTCAAGGCCCCCCAGATCGGTTTTCAAACAACCACCCAACCTCCACAATAAACAAGTTCGTCCGAAACTCCCACCAACTGCAACCTCCAGCAAAACAGTCAACCCCAGAGGAACCACAGCGAGAACTTTTACAGGGATAGCCCTGTAATAGTTCTCGCTGTGGTTCCTGTGCCATTCATCAGCAGTCTACTTACTTCAACAGCAGACTGACAAAAACCACACATATCCCATCCAAGGCAGCTACAACTGTGCTACAACAAACCTCACATACCAGCTCCAATGCAAACACTGTGATGCAGAGTACATAGGCCTAACCACCAACACTCTTAAGACAGAGAATGAATGGCCACAGAGCTGACACAAAGCAAGCCCTAGCTGGACGCAACATCTGCCCACAAGAAAAGTCAGTTGCAGCTCATGCTGTTTCCCACAGCAAAGACTTTGACTCCTGCTACAGCACCAGAATTGTGAAATCTTTGCCATCTTCTTGCAATAGTTCAGAGCTCAGACACTGGGAACTGGCCCTTCAATACATCACAATATCAAGACAGCCTCCAGGCCTGAATATCAGATAATTCCTTCTTTCTTCCCCCCTGTCCATTGCAAGCCATCACAACTTGATGTACATTACTGCCCCATGTTTGGAATTTCTACCATGCTTAGTTCACCTTCCAGCCGCTAGGCTTACAGCAAACACTGCCGCTGGACTGCAGTGTGCCATGTCTTGCCACCTGAGGAAGCCAGTTTACTACTGGCAAAATGTCACGACCACACTTCTACGGAAGAAATGTGTGTCATCCCTTCATGTGTGTGAGTGTACTTGTTTACAAGTATCATCTCTAAGTACTTGTACCTCTGCCTGTTATATTACTTTGTTAGCCTAGCTGCCTATTTCCAGCCACTCTGACTGTTTATATAGTGTATTGCTAGTGATATTCCACCCTTGTAGTTAACTCTTCGTGTTTGTATGCATAGCAGTTTCATTATTATTTTTATTATTATTATTATTATTATTTAATACAGTCCTTACACTGCTTGGTAGGCGGAGCACTTAGGGTCCTAAGGTGGTGTGTGAAAGACGGTGTACTTACAAAAGAGGGAGGGTGTCTAAAACACTTGGTTCTCTCCCATGAATTTTGTACTTCTCTGTCCTGGTTATCAAAATATACATACTTTTCCCCGCAAAACAAAGTATTACACTATGATTGTGTGGTATTTTGTAAAATATTTCACGTCTGTTGTTGCAAAGCAGGGAGAAAGAACATCAATGCCAGATTTGTTGTTGTTGTAATTAGCAATAGCAGGTGGTCTACAAATTTACTTTGTAATATTGTGATTAATAGTGATTTAGAAATAAGGAGAGAGATATTTTGCTGTAATTATTTACACATGTTGGCAAGTGGATGCGCTGATGTAGTGAATGGTGAAGATTATCAGTGGGGTTGGCCTCACATTTTGTATGTGTGGGAGGCGTAATGTGTTTTATCGGGTTGTGTTTTCATGGTTCTATTCTGTTGCTGCTCCATCCACGCCTTGAGCATCTTACATTTGCAGTATTAGACTGAGTACTAAGTCCATGTTAGGGATGTGTATTAAGGAGAACAAAACACATAAAACTAAATCACTAACGTCTTTGAGATGTTATGATGGAATATTTTTACTTTTCTTTCTGGTGAAATGATACATTTCACGGTTATACATTGTTTGACTATAGCTGGGTTTGAGTCTTGACTCAGAACAACCTGATTTTGGTTTTCAATGGTTTACTGAAATGCTCTAGGCAAACATGGTGATAATAAAGATGCTAACTGACTCCTCTCACGGTTCTGGCCTCGTTGTATGGTATCATCTCTAATGTCATCGCTACCAATGAGACTTTTAAGTCATTCTACCTTATTTCTCATCATCATTGCATGCGTTAAAGACTCTGTGGTGTAATGAAAAATTTTATCACATCATTTTATTGTGACCAAGGTGTGGTATATAGTCCTCCTTCATTACCAAATATGGTCTACGAAAAATTTTTACAGACCTCTATCAGGAGCTTGCTTACCAACTATCCAAGCACTCACATTCCAAACAATACACATATGAAAATATGATGTACGAGAAATTCTTACTATTTACATTAAAATAAATAATTGCTCTCAAAACTTACCAAACAAAACGGATGCTGAAGGCAAAAAAAAAAATCCTTAAATAATCTATACAGCCTACACATTTGTAACTGTCTCTAAACTTTACACATAATATACCAAGTTGCTGAAAAACCTTACTGATGTTTTATATTAATTACACATTTCAAATCTACATAATTACGACATAAGCAAAAAAAAAATCATCTGTTTCTTAAGCTGAGGCGGTGTACTCACAATTTCGCAGATTGTGCTGAACGAAACAACAATCCGTACAAATGCATGCATCCTGAATAAAAAATGGTAACAATAATCAGTCACCTATATTTTATATCAAAAACTCATTGCGTACAGCAGTACACAAATGTACAGTGATTGAAAATGTTTGTACGTGTAACAGAAAAACTTACATGTATTGGGCTGGACTTAACAAACCTTCGACGACGAATGAAGTCATACAGTTTCTTTGTATCCTTTCCTGGGATGTCATGCATCATGTAATTTGATATCAATGAGCAGACTTGCACCAAATCTACAGTTCCACAAGAAGTGAAGGTCTTCATATAGTCGTTAAACTGCTCCAGACCAATGGCTATCAAACTAGAGGGACAAATAAAACTTATAACATTTGATCACAAGTTACACTGATAGGTATACAGTAAGTCCTCGATTTTGTCACACCGCTTTACGTTGTTTCGGACTGACGTTGCTTATGTTTGAATACTCACATTTCAGTTTAAGTAGGTGACATTTCACAATAACATAGTTTATGATGCTTACTGTGCCTCTTTGGTTTAATAAAAACACCAAACCACTACACATAAATTAAAAACTATACAGTAGTTTTACATTTAATTTGTACTGTGTAGTGTAAGACACACGTACACTACTCTATCTTATATGCTAAGACAGAAGCTGCCTTCTTTCTTCTTTCTCCATGCGCTGCCTGCCCATGTAAGCTAGCATGTCACAGCAGCTTCCCCTTCCTTCTGTAAAGCATCCTGGCCTTCAGTTGTTGTGATAAAATTGCGTTGGGCAGAGATTTAAATGTGCCACTGTTTACTTTTTATCACTCCGTTCATGTTTTCGACGCCTCCAGAGTGCAGCACCAAACTGACTAAAATGGCAGATGTGAAATGTGTAATGAAATAGAATGTTGAACACATGTTATTGTGGTAGTAACACCAATTTTTAAAAAATTTGCAAGCGGTACCACTTTTATTGGAGTGCGTCACTGTTTCTTAAAATGATATTAAGCTGTATAAAACAATAGAATAGAATAAAATTAATTAAATATCAATCATACTTCTCCTGATATGTACATAAAAAGTGAAAAAACTGTAAAAACATCGCAAAATAAGGTCCTTTTGTGTTTCGACATACACTCGACGTTTGCCAAGCTGAGCTCTGGGGAAACAGCTAATAAAGCACGGTGACAGCTAGCTATCCTCTGCATTTACTTGCTTCTGCAGGACTCTTAACTCCACACTTTAATTTACAAATGTATTTATAAGTAATTTTATGTTTTTTGAACTGTGCTGAGCCACAATTATTGTCTCGACAGTCAGTTGTTTTGTGTGTACATAGAACTTCAACAGCGATAATTTATTTTTGTGAATTTGTATGTTGCTTGTAAATGTGACCAGTAACCTTTAATTTTGTTTAATGAATGTAACAAATTCTTTAACTGAGGACCGTTTTAAAGCAGAAAAAGAGCAGATGCATTACTGACCCTCTCATGTAACTAACTAATCATTACATAACAATCTACCATACTTGAATATCTCTATTTCCGGAAAAGTTCTATATTTAGTTAACTTCAGCATGATAAAATATTTACTCTGCATCAGAAACAGATACATTGGACTTGTTTCCCATGCTGTCATCTCACTATTCGGAGGCACGTCTATGTATATGCGCTGCTGGTTGACCAATTGATGTATTTAGCAGTAAGCCATGGGCAGGTGGCCTGACTCAATTTACAAAATTTCTATTTGCATCACAGTTTTCAGGAATGTATAACCCAACGACTTACATGTTCATCCTTTGCAATGATTACTGCAAATTACCATACCACCTAGTTTAACAGTAAGCTATTGTATTTCACTGCCTACATGCCACGAGACAATGTATTAGTTGTAATATTATAGGTATATGTGTAATATTAGTGTTAGCTGTTGGTAGTGGTGAAGATGATTGCCTCACTTATTTAAACATATATTCAAGTGTTTTAAATGGATGTTGTCTAGTCATGTCCTTATTACTTCAGGACAAAACTTAGATAAAAGTGAGCAAGGTGGTGCAATGATAACACGTTGGACTAGGATTCGGAAGGACCTGGGTTCGATCCCCGGCTCAAGCCATCCTGATTTCCGTTTTCCATGGTTTTTTGAAATCACTCCAGGCGAACGCTGGAATGGTTCCTAAACAACTCCGACTCCTCTCCCAGTTCCTGTCATTGTAACAAATTGTGTGTCACTGTCTCTAATGACCTCGCTGTCAATGAGATGTAGAGCCCGCTTACCTTACCCGAGATAAAATACAACATTTACTTTTAAAAATTTACATTAATATAATATTTTCAAATCACAGCCAACGTGTGAGCAGCAGAAATCAACAAGTGAAAGACTGGGTTATTTTTTATCTCAATTTATCTACATTAACAATATTGAGTTTATTAAAATTTTTAAAGTACTTTAAGTTTTTCTATTTTCATTCTGCTTTCAAGTAGACAATCTCATTCCATTGCTTCATCATAATACATAACCTTACATAACGTGCTAGTGAGATATCTTCATGCAGGTATCAACCAAGTCATTGTGCATATATTTAGGTGGAAATTACATGATCAGTAAAATAATGTACCATAATTCTGTGGTAATAATTGGCAAAGTACAAGTGTAAAGTGACAAATGTTTTGACTGACTTCACTTAAATTTGTACTTGCATGTCTTCAGATAAGTTAAATGTGATAGAGACGGGAAGTTTTATTATTTTTAAAAGCAAATGCATACTTTCAGAAAGGAAGACAGTGGATACAAAATATAAAAGTGTTTTGGCAATGTGAAGTAGGCTTACATAAGAAATTTTGCCCAAAAAGTGTTATATCTGGTAAGTAATTTTTTTTTTGTTTTAATTGTTTACTGTTCTGAAATGTATCACTTTTTCTTAATAGGAAATAATTTTAAACTGTAGTTTTCAGTCTGATTCAACAGAAACATTTACATAGATCCAGAAATGTTACGATAATGGTACAGTCAAAGTAAAGTTGTAGTGGGAACATAATTTAAAAAAATGTTGGCCTCTGAGTTGATCTCAATCATGTGTACCTACAAGAGTACTAGCACAGTTTTAGAGAGATGCAGCTGGCAGGGCTACTGTAGGATTCAGTGTAGGTGGTTGATGAGGGGAAGCAAGGGATTTCCTGCTTTATATATTTTGAAAAGGCCTTATGTTACCTCTTGGAATACCAATAAGGAAAGTGGATGTTCAACTGGAGGGCAAGGAGATGGTTGGCTCAATAGACTTCCTGAAGGGCCGACGAACACAAGAGGGTGAAAGTGGGGGAATCCCTATCGGAGGAAGGGGAGGTTACATTAGGAGTACCATAGGGTAGTGTGCTGAGCCCCTGTGTTGTTTGCCATTATAGTGAGTATTCTGGGGGCAGTGGTGACTGGTAAAGAGAGACTGTTTGCATATGATTGTGTATTATATGCAGAGGTGTAGGGAGGAGCAGAATCAGTTACATGATGATGCTGAACAAGTGAGTGGGTCATAGTAGAATAAAATGAAAATAAATATTAGGAAAACATAGTAGGTCTAAAAGGAAGAGGGCAAGATATTAGGGCATGTACAAATGGCAGGGGATAGGGAAAGCCTCAGAATACAAGTACTTGGGGGGTGATGATTCAGGGAGGCCTATGATAAGAAAGCAGAGAGCAGTATCAAAGGGGAACAGGGCCTTAGTTATGTTGGGAAAAATCTTTAAGGGAGTCAGTAGGGAAGTGAAGGAGAAGGCTTTATAGGAGAATGGTTAGGACATTACTGAAGTATGCTGCATCAGTCTGGTACCCATACATGGAAGAGGAGGTGAGGGCACAGGTAAAGGTGCAAAGAATGGCAGCAAGGTGACAAATATAATGTTAAAGGAGTTCGGTTGAAGCTCTCTGAAGGACAGAAGAAAAGTAGAAAGACTGGTAAGGATGTATAAAATGATGAATGGAGTGGGACGGTGAGGAAGATTAAATGAGTACTGAACCAAGGTATTGTACAGGGATAGCGGTATGAAAAGCAGAAAGCTTCACAGGGTTTGACACATAGAGAGAAAGAGCAAGTCTCAGCATGTGAGAATGGTCTGGGAGTGGAATGTTTTAGGGGGCAACTGGTGACAATGATGGTGGTGGGGTAGTTCAGGGAAGGTCTAGAAAAGGTGGTGGAGCAAGTAAGTATCCCAAAAGGTACTTGCCACCAGACGAATGCCCAGTCGTAAGCCTATACCTATTTTTTTTTTTATTTTATTCAGGTGACCACAGTACAATGGTAGGCTTACTATTGTATTGTAACCAAAACAGTCATCATAGTCCGATCTTGTCCGCTACATATTGAACCCAAACTTTAAATAACTGCCTTGTAAACCTCTGAACACCTTTAAAATATGTGAACTACGAGTTCTGAAGATTTCAGAAGCATGTTTACAAGCCGAACCAACGAGACTCCTACACAGACGCGGAATTTATTAATTAATCGATCACCTATTATCGTGAACGATGTCCGAAAATAATACTTATTTATCCCTACATACTGTTAGCATTATTCTATACACGAATTTTTAGTTTAGAAATATTTCAGCACTGATTTCTACACTAGCCACAAGCTTACCCATCCATTTCCCCCGTAGTTAACATTTGACAAGACTACGAAAAGACAGGTTTATTAGCACAGATGGAGAACAATTTCAACACATTTAATACATTACTGCTAAGTTTTTACATCCCAAAATATTTTGCTATAATACACTTAAACAAAATGTTTGGTTACATACATAGCTACTTTGCAGTTTCAAAACAAAACAATTGTCTGCTAGCAGCAGGCTCGCAGCAAGTTTTATTCGCTGCAACCGCTGCAGAAGCTCTGCAGTGCAGCAATGACCAGCGATGACAGCTGAACGTCTGCAGCGTAAAGCGCTACTGCAGCGCTTTGCCAGCTGAAGATGCCTAATCTTTTAGGACGTGGTAGATGCCAACAGACATCCAGTCAAAAGTTTGATCTTAGTGTCATATGCTGTTCTCGAGTACCTTTCCCACACTATTTAGTTGACAATCTTGTTTGAACTTAATTGTTAAAATTAATTAAAACAATCTTTCTGTTTCATAAAAAACTTTATATGCTGTTATGTGAAGCTAGAACATGTGTAAGCTTAGTTCATGATAAGAAGACTACACAGTATGATACGTGCCCGGACATGGCTCCACAAATAACTGCCTACCACGCTGTAGAACTCCCCAGAGATAACCCTCACTGCACCGCACCAGTGGTGATTGGACAAGGGGTGGGGCAGTATGTGTTAGTGCCAGCAGAGTGAATGCGCCCTGCCAATTTCATAGCAGCATGTTATTGTGCTTACAGTAGTGTTTTCTCTTTAAAAAAAAAGTACAAAGAGTTTTAACGTGCCATTACTACTGTTCAAGTGTAATATTACTACTGCTGTGTTGCCTAGTAATTCATGTGACTGTGCCTGAACACATCCTATAGGTTGTTCAGGATAAAGTGATCATTTTTGTAAATCTAGTTACTTTTTTTCCCTTTTAGATTACTGTATTTGTATTCTACTGTAACTTTTTAATATAAAAAAACACTCTCAATGTTAATCAAAGAGTATAGATTGTATTATACTCAAAAATTAAAGTTTGAAATCAGGATAAACATAACTTTTTGAAAATTTTACTCGACAAGGTGGCATCTATTTATCCCAAACTACCTATAGATACATTTATAATAATTACTTTTCAATTAATAATTTTCAGGAGTTTGTTACTCAAAGTTTATTATTTATATTCAGCGCCATGTATTGTATTTTATATTTAAAGATTCTTTACTGCGTTTTCATGCATTTCTGTGCAAACATGAATTTCATCATTACATTTTCGTGGGATGCTAAACAGTTGGCATTGTGGCGTGAAGTAGGGCATTCGCACGGCACGTCTCATCATTTAGCTGCAATAATTTAACTTTTCATAAAGAAACCATTTTAATTTCTACAGTACAGGACCTGCTTCCAGCTCATTTTCATAATTGTTCCAACATAAATGACATGGTGTAGCAATAGCCCAAAACATTAGAGGAGCTTTACGGCTCTCTTGTTAAGATTATTCTGGGCATTGTTCAACAACTGTAACGTAGCACTCAGTCTGGCCATCGGCATCATGACACTGGATTATAGCATCTCAAAACTCTATTAAAACAGTTTCTTCCACTGCTTCCCAGCAACACTTCCTTCCTTCAATTTCATTCAGCTCCATTCACACCTTACCTTGCGCCTTCACCGTACAGACTCTGCCCTGTAAGTTCCTGGCACACTGTGTCACTCCTCTCTCTTTTCCTGACTTCCTGTCACACCACTACAACAACTGTCACCACACACACACATCTAGTGTGAGCAACTTTTTCAACCAAAACATACCAGGCCACACACCTGCAAGGTAGGGACTTGGTGGCAAAACGTACCCCAGCAGCGCACCAGCTGCTACTTGGAAAACGACGAGCAGAAAACAGACAGGCTGAAGGAAGAAGGGCAGCAAAAAGGCTGCTGGCTCTGGCCTGGCACAGGTGTATAGGAGACTGACTAGAAGGCTGCCCCACCAAGTTTATAGAAGCCAGGATATGCAGATCACCTTGGCCAATCAGGAGCTAGCTCCTTAGCCTGTCATGGTTAAGGGCCATGCTGCGGTGGCAGCAACCAGAACTGCAATGGAGATCACGACAGAGCAACCTTCAGTTACTACTCCAGTCCTGTCAGCTGACTTCGCCTTCAAAAAATTAGAAGCGAAAATTAGCCTCTGTCACTACAGACCACAAATAGGTGCTTTCTACACACAGCTGTACCAACTGCTCATGACTTAGTTTGATCAGAGTAGTAACCTTAATGACAAGTGCCAGGCCTTGATCAGTTTTGCCCAGTCTACAAGGCGCCTGAGAATGTCTCATGCCCTTAAATAGGTTGGTGAATGTCCCCAATAACCAACCTTCCTCCATATGCAAAATTTTGTTCTGGTATGCAATAGACATTCGGAATAAAAAGCAGGACCTCATAAGAGAATCTCTCACAACCACTATACAATTATTTACAATAAGCGAAACTAACATAGTTGCCGGCCAATTTCATTTAATTTCACCAATTCAACACCAAACTTTCCACACCTGTTTTTCTTTACATTAATCCCTCTATTTTTGAGATCCATTCAATACTAACAGCAAATAACCTATATACATTCTAACGTACAGCTTTTCCCAGTACACTACTAGTTATTTGTGCCCTTACCTTACTACATTTATGTCACTTCGTGGTGTGGTCACTGCCTAAATCGTGCCCATAGCCTCTAGATAACCCTGCTCTGCCACGTTTTGTGCCTCCTTTATTCCAACTAACAGTCAACCAAGAGTACGAAGTTCAGCACTGAGACACATTCAATCCTCACTTCCTTTGTATTTAGCGATTAATGCACGTCAGAATAACCACAGACTGAGACAGAGTGCTGACAGCTGGATATGCGAACTCGTCAGATAAAAAAATTACTGTAGCATATTCTTATTACCACTTGATGTAATTTTTTGGACATACTCCATTGCAATGCAAAATGTCTGTAAAGAGAACTAAGGTTTGACAATTTTTAATAACCTCGTTGATGTAATACAGACTTTTCATAATGTAACAATTATCCATACATAATTGAAATCTTCCACTTTCATTGCAAAAAAGTTTATAAAATGTGTGTGATGAATTTTAGTGAACCCAGTAGTATATTTTTTTTTAACACAGGTAAAATAGCGATCATACGTAAATCTATAATTTCTAACATTTGTTACAGTGATATAACACACTGCCTGAACTGTGCTATTTTAATCTTAAAATTATGTTCTTCTGCAGTTCTCACACCCAGAACATTACCACCTTTTTTTATCTCCTCGGAAACTATTGTCTACAGCAGTGTGTTATCTCAAGACATTGCATCTTGCCTCCTTTTGTCGGCCAAACTAAATATTTGGCTGAATGCCAACCAATTATGACTGTAGAATGGCTGCAATGGAGGTGACGGCAGGAAGACTTAACTGGAATGCAGATATGATGACATCACTATGACGTTGCCGGATGGGCAGGCACGCTGCATTACTCTGAAGGTTGCGCACTTCAGGGTATTTCAGTAGTGGCACAACCTCTAATATGGTACTGCTGCATGCAGATGAACATTATTTTGAAATAACCTTTACTTGCAACTTCTTACATTTTGGTTTCATTTTATTTTATTACTTTTCACAGAACGTTATCATAAAATTGTTGTAGTAGTTGGATCTGTTGTCACACACTTGGGGTTTTACTTTAACTGTGAACCTGTTTCAGATGCTGAAATTATGTTTATAATGCTGTTACAGACAGTTTTTGTCACACAAACTATTTTTATGATGCTGCACAGTAATTTTGAGATATTTATCAAGTATAGACGTTTTTTCAAGATTAAGTAACCAAAATTTAACTGCTAACAATGTTCCTAATGGAAAACAGACATTTCGCATAAAGGACACTTTCCAGGATCATTGGCAATCCATTAATCGAGGAGTTACTGTATAAATTTGTTTTTATTTTTAAGCATAAAAAAGATTAATAAACACTTTTCATACACAGCAAAATCAGTTGATTGCTGCACTACACAAACTACTGAAGCATAATATATGTAATAATTTTTACAACAGAAGTGTGCTATTTGCATATTTGTACAGGACCATAAACAATATTTATACTTAATGTTACATAATTAATCACATAAACATGTACGTATTTTAAAAAAAGAAAACGTTTAAGTATCCACTTATATTTTAAAAATAATAAATAATGAAAGAAATGACACGTAACAGTTTGTGTATCAGGTATTTTTTACAATCAGAAATTTTACACTGCATCACACTAGTTTCTAATTTTGTGTCCATATATAGTATTAAGGTTTGACTTCACCCACCATATTTACTTCAATTTTTTTTTAACTCTTAAGGATAAAATTTTAAATTGTTAATCATACATGATACCACATTCTATGCACCTCACACTACAGTACATGTAACATTAAACTATTGATATTTTGTTTAACTATTCCACAATTAATGAAGTAAACTATTTAATTTAAAAAATTTGCTTGCACTAACTGCAGAATAATTACATGTAAATA
Source organism: Medauroidea extradentata (assembly GCA_003012365.1). Taxonomy (NCBI): domain Eukaryota; kingdom Metazoa; phylum Arthropoda; class Insecta; order Phasmatodea; family Phasmatidae; genus Medauroidea; species Medauroidea extradentata. The sequence goes on along the minus strand of PNEQ01076841.1, from coordinate 23,121 downwards.
GTTCACATGTACACTTAAAATGTGTACTGTAGAACAGTCCATTAACCCACGTTCCATATTTTTCATCTCAGAAGTTAAAAAAGGAGTAAAAATTAAAGAATCAAACATGGAGGTGAAACTTAGCATTAAGTAACTTAAAACTCTGATGATAATTTTAACTGCCCCCATCGTGACTATGTTTAAAGCAGCTATCCATTCTAAGTGCTGATTTTTCTGCCGCAGTCCCACCACAAGACTAAAAAATGCTAGAGACTGCCCAAGTGTCTAATGCTGGGCAATCAACAGTGTTAAGAATCTAGCTTTAAGCAAGTAAATGCCAAGAGTGCGGCCATGTAACAGCACTGCTAAGACACAGTCTGTAAACACATGCGTAAATCTTTCATACACATCCAGAGATAAAAAATAATAGTGTATAGCAAAATTGCACTTACTGTTCCTCAGAAAGAAGAAAACTTGGTAAGAAGGTTCCCACTCTAAATGGCCTGGCAGGTAACATGAGTGGGTAGAGAAACACTTCACTGTTGCAGACTACATCAAGAAACTGTTTTGGGAAACGCTGCTGGATTATTCTTCTATTTGTGGTTTTTATACTTCTGAAATATAACCACAACATGTGTAAAATACAGGTTAAAAATTGGAACAAAATAAAAATTCTTGTAAATTATCCAATATCTAAAGCATGCTTATCCTTTTTTTTTTCTGGATACAGGGAAACAAAGGCCACTACGCAACTAATTACATCTTAAAAAATTAAATAGAAACATGTACTCACAGAGTATCATGGAAGTTGACAGTTACACACACGAAAAGGAAGACACATTTTGCGAGGAAGCGCGAATCGCTACGTTTCGCCATATGCATGGCTTCATCTGGCGAAGAGAAGACACTGTACTGCAATATGGCGGACGGTAATTGGTTAATCTAGCGGCCAGGAAGTGAACTAGAGAGGTAGGCGGCAGATTTGAAAATGAATTGTGGTTATCGGGGATTGAGGCCAGGTGGCTGTCTGGATTTTGTTATGTATTGGTGGGCCAGTTCCCATCGCCTTAGTTATGCATTATTGATGGATGGTGTTAAGGCTTTCACCACTTTAGTTGTGTAGCAGGAATCAAAATCTAGATTGTGTGATGCTGCATGAGCTGCAACTGGCTTGTCTAGTGAGTCTACATTAGTACCAGCTAGGGCCTTTTTGGTGTCGGCCCTGTGGCCATTCATCCTCTACCTGAGGGTGTTAGTAGTGAGACCAGTGTACTCAGCTAAGCAATGTTTACACTGCAGCTGGTAAATGAGGTTCTCTGTGGCACAGTTGTAGCTGCCCAGGATGGGGTAGGTTTCGTTAGTGAGTCGGCTACTGAAAGACGTGGATGGTTGTTGGTGTATGGCACAAATGCCGCAGCGTGGGCTATTGCACGGATGTGACCCCTTGGTAGTGGTGGGTGTATTGACTATTGGACTAGCTGGTAGTTTGGGGCGAACAAATTTGTTTAGGAGATTCTGAGGGCGTTTGAAGACCAGTCAAGGGACTTTGGAAAATAGGTTCTGAGTGAGAGGTGAAGATGTTAAGATTTTGTAGCCAGAGTTGAGGATGGCTTTGAGTTTGTCCAGACCTTCATGATAGGGTACCACTAGAGGTATGTCAGTGCTGCTGGTCTTGGTAGGAGTCCCCTTACCAGATATGGCTAGTTGGATTTGGTTGTGGACCAGTTGTTTAGGGTATCCTCTGTCACAGAATACCTGAGCTATATAGTCACACTGTCTGTTAAGGTCCTCCTCACTGGAATATATTCATTTGGCTCTAGCAGCAAGGCTGTATGGTAGGGATTTTTTAGCATGGAATGGATGACAGCTGCTGTAATGAAGGTATTGCAGACTGTTAGTGAGTTTGGTGTGAACTCAGGTTCGAATCAGGCCATTGTGGAAGGTGAGTTCCATATCCAGGAATACTGCATGAGACTGTGAATACGACCAGGTCAAATCGAGCATACTGTGGGAGTTCAAGTCATCTAGGAAGCTGGTAAGGGTACCTTCTGTGGAGGTCCAGATCACAAAGATGTCATCGATGAAGCGCATCCAGCAGAATGGGAGTGTTGGTTGGTGGTTCAGAAAGTTTTCCTCCAGTTTGCCCATGAACAAGTTAGCATAGGAGGGGTCATACGAGTACAAATCGGCCTCCTACCTCTCTAGTTCACTTCCTGGCCGCTAGGTTACCCAATTACCGGCCGCTATATTTCAGTACAGTGTCTTCTCTTCGCCCGACGAAGCCATGCATGGCGAAACGTAGCGATTCATGCACCCGTGCAAAATGTGTCGTTCTTTTCATGTTTGTAACTGTCAACCTCCATGTTACTCTGTGAGTACATGTTTATTTATTTTCTGGAGATTACTTAGAATAGTTTATCTAAGTGTGTAATACTAAAAATGAAACAATGAGATCGCTACCTACACTGGTGATCAGTGATTTTCATAATCACCTCAATAATTAATTAACGCAAATACACTAGCCCCTGGATTTAACGAAGGTAGCGATTCTACGAATACAATCTCAGGAACCCTCAAAACTATCAAAATTCTGTGACAAAAAAAATTTAAGGAATTACATTTACAATGAATAAAACATATATTATCTAATTCACTGCATTAAAATATGAATTGTAGAGTTGCAGTTAATACTTGGTAAGTCACAATATTAAAAATAAAACAAAAATAGTGAAAATCAGTTAAAAATGTGACAGTGACAGCTTGAAAACAGCACGGCAGCGGCAGCGCCTGTGCCTAGCCGGCCGGCCTGTCTCCATCAACTACGACGTATTTGGATCTATATTGAGGTTGTACTATAGCCGGAAAATTCCAGCACAAGCACATATGCTCATTTAACTATAGTACAGCCTCCTTCTAGGCTGTTTCACGTCTAACATCTCTCTCGCTTCGCGTCAAATGCATTTACTTTTTTACACGAACCCTATAAATAATAGCGTGATATTATTTTTCTTTATTGGTCTAACACCATACGTACTTAAAACAATTAACTTGGCACATAATTTGCTAAAACAATGCGTTACTGCATGTCATAAAACGTGTGGAAGCTTGAATACACTTACTTCGCCGTCAACCACGTATCCTGGTCACTGCACCAAAACATGTAACGCGTTGGGCGGAATAAACGAATGAAGCTACTTACATTACTGGTAGTGGTCATTTGTGATCGTATAGTGGTCCATAAGAATCTATTTACAGCAGTCTACTCAAAAAATTAAAAGCTTGTTGGCGTGACTGTTTTATTAAATAATTTGCTATTAAACTTTGCATACTGAAACAGTTCAGATTGCAATCATGATAGTCTTAATCACTGTCAAATCCTGATGATCCCGGGAGAGAACAGCTCAACCCCAAAAACTTTAAGAATTTAAAACAATGTTTCAAAAGAACAAAACAAGCCAAGACATCTTAATTACACCACACTCGCGAATGTACGAGCCATCCACTCAGCGACCAAAGCACTGAAAAATTAACTAAGTATACATGGCTGCTCCGCCACCTCGCTCCCACACACCATTCAAAACCGCCATCCTCGTTTACGCCCGAACAACATGTAAACATGGCCGACCCAGCAAAGCTTGCTCTCTCCCTGCAGCGCCTCTAGTGACCACCCAGCGCACCAAGGTAAAAACGTAACGGAAAACTCAAACTAAATTAAATAAAGTTAACAAATTACAATCTCTATACGTCTAAACAACCTGTAAAGCGAAAATATTATTCTGAAAACCATAATTATATTTTAATTTACAATATATTTTTTTATTAATTTAAACTGCATGTCCTTCCATTGGCCCAAGCCGGCCCGCGCAAACATATTACTGTCTCTCTTGCACAGTCAACGAGTGGTGGCGTACGTGCACTTCGTGAAAAGTAAAAGTATTAGAAAAATTGTAAAATCTAAATATAGCGATTCCAGGAACTGGGTAGGCACACCTGTGCCATCCAACTACACTTGTCAACAATACTCCTAGCCCTGAGTTACAATGCAATAACAGTTAGGCTGCAAATGATAATATTAAACTTAAATTAAAACACAAAGTAGCCTCAGTCTAAACAAACCAAATTAAATATAAAATAGATAATTTCAATACTGGTACAGATAAAATGCCAAACAAGACCTTACCAAACTCCTGTAAACAATACCTCACAATAATTAAATAGATAATAGCAAATTCAATAAGTCAAACATAAGGAAATAAATAAAATAAAAACAAGACATGAAATAATAAAGGCCTAAGTGGTGGGTGGACCGCCTCACAAGTGAGCACGATAATAGCACTATCTACTAGCTACGTGTAGAAACATTTGTCTCCGGGTATGTCGAACCAAAGACAGCAGCCGCGTGGCGTTTAACAGCACGGGGCGCAGTATACTGCGGGGCTGTGAGGGGAGCACCTGGTTTAATTGAGTATTGCTACATTATCGAAATAATGTAAGTTTAAAAAAAATTTGTCAATTTAAGGAAATTTCATAAAATTTCTTAAAAGCTTGCCTGCCATCGAATCTAAAAATAACAATAATTGTATAGTATTGGCCTAATAAACTGAGCATAAAATAATTATTTTTTACTTTTGAGTAAATTTTTTTTCTGAGTAGATTTTTTTAAGTCGGTGTTATTTATTTTTTTGCTAAAATTTGTTTCATTTCTTGAACACCACACTCATATGAATTAAAAAACAGTTTAAAACTATCCATTTTCATTTTATTGTTTTTTATACTTCCCTAACATTACATTCCATAGTTCAGGGACATTATTATAGTAACTGAACCATTTTTTTTCATTTGACCATTCTGTCTTGTCGCCCAGAATCTGCCGCACTGGTCCACACACTGCAGGATCGAAGGTGACACTGTTCGACAGCAAGATTTTTGTGGCATGCGGCAATATTGTTAGCCCGACAGGTAGCGACATGTCGCATGCATCATTGCCGCATGCCACATGACGGACTGTGTTGCCTCAGTTGAAATCAGACTGGCCTGCGCGTCACTGCCGAATGCTACAAGTTGCCAAAATGTTGCCTCAGTGGAATTGGGCCTTAAGACTTCTGGCTATTGATATCAATTTATATTTCAACTATCACTTGCCATATTTTTCCGTTAAACGCTATGGAAGTCGGCATATTTGCTCAAGAGAAGACACTCGGAATCTCGATTTTTCCATTTTTTTTTTTAAGGAAAAGGATCGGTCATATCTATTGTTTAGCGGTGTTCTTTTGATCATAAGACGTCTGCTTATTGATATCAACTTATATTTCAACTATCACTTGTTTTATTTTTCCATTAAATGCTACGGAAGTCGGGGTATTCGCACGAGAGAAGACACATGGAATCTCGATTTTCTCATTTTTTGGGGACAAGGGTCGGTCATATCTATCGCTCAATAGTGTGATGTCCTGCTACTGTTATCAATTTATGTTTACATTATTACGTTAATTAATTTACCGCAAAACGCTATGGAAGTCGGGCCCAGCTTGAGACACTTTGCAGAAAAAATATAATTTAAAAATTTTCTGTTAAGGCCGGGGGGTGGGGGGCAAAATAAGCCGCTATTGAATTTACAAAGGTAGCAATTTTACGAATGTGATGAGAGGGACAGTGAGTATTCGTAAAATTGGGGTCTAGTGTAACTTGCAAGTTAATATATCTTTCAATATTAACCACTTCAGTATCAGGTATTTTACAATGTTTGTGAAAAATATTCCAGGTTTTTAAATGCATTAAACAATAAATATGTGTTTTTAGAAAAATATCTTAAGGTAGTAATGTAATTTATGTAAAAAGTCTCTAAAACAAAAATATTTTTCAACTGCCCACAGCAGAAGCCTAGAATACTGTGTCCATCCAGCCTATTATAACATGGATTCTGGTATATCACAGGACATTTGATGTCCTCTGAGCTAAATAATTTAATGGGTAAAAAGTATGGCGCAAAGAAGAAGTGCAATCAGAAAGACAATGATGCATGAAGTTGAAGGCAGGGCAGAAGGAGTAAGCACACTCCCACACTCCTTTAGACATACAAATCTGTTATCTATCCGAGTGGGGGGAAGTAGGATGTAGTGTCTTCTAGGCTAGCATTGAGATTAGTAGCAGTTGTTGACAGTTACTTACTGTAGTCAAAATTGATGAACCCTAGAGTAAGCTTACTTCGCTAGTGCAGTATTATAAAAAAGAGCCACATTCTGTAAGTGATAAACTAAAAATAACATACCCTTAGGATAAACAAAAAAAAATGCAAGATTAGCATACAAATTGGTTGCTTTAAGAAACAATCATTGGGGTTTTGACAATTGTCTGCCCAAAAATATACCCAACACAACTGCCTGCTGCAGAAATGCATACAGATATTGTATACATTTTTTAAATTCTGTGCAGTCATTTAGCATTTCAATATTTTTTTTCCATACTTCCATAAAAAATTATCTTTTTGAACCCCCCATGACAAACAAATTTGTAGAGTACATAATCTTTGGAAGAAGAAGTACTATATCTTTTGCCGGACAGCGTAGTACCGGAATTGTTCTTATTTGAATGCTGGTGCCTTCATTCTATGGGTGATTTGTTCTCTGCATTTCACTCTCATATGTCATAAGAGCTGTCAAGTTCAATGTTGCAGGTTAAAAAATCATTTGCAAAGGGAAGTTCCTAACATGTTAAGAGATAACTCTGCATACTACATTTTATGCTTGTGAAAATACTATCTGTTTACAAAATTAGTTTGAAAATTGTTATATTACTTTGTACCAATGGCATAATGATTTAGAATGTTTTTATGGATACCATTTTTAAAATACAGTACAGTATCATGTCTTTCTAAATGGCTTACCAAAGCAATAACAGCGGAGTGTTTGTGGAAAACTATATAAGTGCCAGAAAATCACATTTTGAGGTTTTCCATTGTAAGAATTATATTGCTATGTGCCTAATTCAGGCAGCACACAGACAGGGCAAACAATAACACCCCATCAAACGAGTCCGACCCAAGCAGGGGTTCACAAACAACTCCTGAGCCACAATAATAACACAAAGACAACACAGGGTAAGTGCCATACCATGAAGGAAACAACAAAATCAATTCTCACAAATGAGGTGTGTGTATTATAAACAAACGTTACAGGCATGCGTGCAAATACAGTTACAACAAAGTTAGTAAGTGGAGTGACAAAAATAAACTATTGAAGTTACAAAAAAAAAAAAAAAAAAAGTAAAAATCATTACGAAAATTATTAATTACATACCAAAATTAATAGCTCCACCGCTCGTGCCACATTGACACTCCGTCAGTCGCGAACAACCAAAACAACAAAGAAAATTGAGGAAAACTAACGCAGGTGAACACGCAACTTACCGAACCGGAAGCGAACCTCCAGAATGTGTGATCCAACAAAAACAACTAACTGAGAACTCACCAAAGTTACGTGCGTGCTGACTGAGCGTCGAGGCGACAGAGCAGAGGAGGCAACCTTCCCAAGGTGGCAGCGGGACTCAGACTGGTCCGGAGGGGAATGACCAGAAGCAAGGTGAAATAGGGTACGAGGGAGGGTACGAGGCATGAAAAGAGGAGAGAAGACGAACAGGTCCAAAGACGCCTGAACTGGGCCAAAGGCCGACGGGTACGAGCGCGCAATTCAAATGGGGCACATGGTCTGACGTCACAAAGGTTCAATCATGTTCGTTCTCAAATAGCACAGATATACCACACAGTGTTTCGTATGACAATCTCCACAGTTTTTGTAAAAAATACACGTAAACGTCGAGCCACAATGTAAGTTGGGAAAGGTGTGTGGTCCTAGCACAGCTAATACCGTAGAAAGTTATATAAGAGCCAATGATGTATTGTTCAGCTCAAACAAACATCCGTAGAATGCACTTGGTATAATAACATTTTTCTAAATATTTTCTGTAACAGTTCTTTTCACACATACAATTCTGTAAATAGTAAATGTAACACAGCATTAGAATTATAAAATTATTTGTGACAGGCTTTTTTTTCTCCCCAGAAAAACATACTATCTGAGACTTTAATATATTGTTTCCCACAAACACTCCTCAACTGTGTATCAGCTTTGGTTAGAATCAGACAATTTTCTAAATACAAGATAAAAAAAAAATTCTTTCTAATAACATGGACTAGTTTACAAAATGGTGAATAAAGAACTACGTATTGGTGTGTTCAACGGCTGTAATAGATAATTTTAGCGCACAGTACTACGTTTAATTGTAGTAATTCAGAAACAACACATAACTCTAAATTACGTACATGGGTACAGTTTTGAAAGTACAGAATGTTACATCTAGCAATTTCAGTAACTTATGATAATATGGCACACTTTTATATTTATTACTTACTTAAAGAATTTGGTAATTTTTAAAGCAGTTTTTCAGAAATAAATTTAAGGGTTTATTTATTTGTACAGTAATATCTCAGGAAACATATATTTTTATACAGATAAGTGCCCTACTACAGAATCACTTGGTCCAGACCAAGTCAGGACCAATCCTGGACTAAATGGCCCAACACGATCAAAATACAGTAAAACACTGTTAAGAAGTTTCTGAAGGGACTGAAAAATTTAAACTTCTTATAGCAGGGAAAACATCTTAAATGGTCAAATTACAATTGTGTACATAGACACTGAAAAAATTATTCAAATTTATTAAGGGGGAAAACTTCTTAACATGGAACTTCTTAAGAGGGTTTCACTGTATCATATAAGAACTATCTCACGACTATGAGTAAGGACCAGTAAGTTCACGAACCAATGAGTGTGAACCCTGAGATTAAGAGAAGAGCAAGTCATGTTAACTTGCGTGGCATACGAGAATGCCGCTTTACAATGAGTTATGGACCACCTACTGGATAACATCTGCAAAAGGCACCATCAAAGTAAAGTCAAGATTTTCCATTGCTTGAAGTGCTTTCATTTCAAAGTCAAAAACAGCCAGTCTATGATCGGGAACTTGCCTGTGACTGGAGTCCTACAGATTAGATTATTTTTTGGCGATGTGTCGATTACAGAGACTCATTCTAGATGAAGAAGTCCACTCTGTGCAACGCATGTGTCCAGAAGACCCACTTATGTTTTTTCATCTACTTTACCATCCCGTACATTTTGAAGTTGTTTCTGTGCTCACCACCGATGCATTCATAAATGCATTATCGGTTTGTTCCACATAGAAGTTTGCGCCAAAATGTAAACAATGACTGCAGGGACAAACTGCAGAGCTTTTATTTTTTTATTTTTACTGATGGTGCACTCGATTTAGACATTGGCTAGCACTGCTGCCACGGGCAGGCTGTAGAATGTGCCGTTCTGTGCAAGAATATCGCGGCAGATAGGTACAGTACGAAAAAGAGAAGTGCACCAGCAGAGGCCACACTGTGAAACAGCTACGCAGTTCAATAACCCCGTCCAAGTTCATAGTAAGCACTGTAAATTATAAGCAATTTCTGCAGTGTTTGTCATATTTTTATGTGTAAAACAATCCGTATGGGTTGTTCCCGTGCAACACATATAGTTTTTAATTGCTAAAGGTTTATGATTGTATTTTAACAGATTTACATGCCAATTATTAGGTATAGGTCATTCGGAATAAAGTGAGCACTAAAGATTTAACCTTTGAAAAAAATCACTAGCCGTTACTGCATATACATCACCACTAACAAGAGTTTCTTTACTGCTTGTATGGTTGGTAGCGATTTATTGTACGTAGTTCCGTGTATTTTCCTATTTGAATACAACATTAGTGAAAGAACATATGACGAACTCAACCTGTTTGTATTTAATACACTTCAAAATATTTACTTATGATCTTATTGACATTCATACATACATTATAATTAGACTTGATTGGCGCGAGAATTATGTGACGCTATCGTCGACCTCTACTCGCTGTGGCCGTTATCGCTTGCTCCGTGCTTCAGACAGTTCAAAACTCCACCAACAGGTGGCATCAGAGTTAGGTTCTCGCAGCCAAGTTGCATATTTGGTTGCATAATATGCGTGCGTTTGCCCGTTTTGAGTATGTACACATTCAAAAGTATTGGAAATTACTTTGAGTATCATTGCCGAAATGATGTGAAACAATCGGTAATCTGTATATTATGTTTTACGTTTGCCAGCCTAAAAACCACATACTTTTTATTTCACACGTTAAGAAAATACGTTAATTATTGTTTCTGAAGTGCGTCGACGATGTTCGTGGCAGTATAACTGAACGAAACTTGAATTATTGAATAGCGTGTGTCATGTCTGTTGTAGTGGCGGTTTTGTGTTACAAATTCAAATAAAATATGCCCTCATTTACGAGATGCGTAACGGCAATAGTGCGTGTTGTTTAGATTAGTCGATGGACAGAAACCAGACATTAACTCGCAGGTATTTATAACTAAGATTACTTTATTTATATCTTACATTCAGCCCCCGTGCATTTAATGAGTAGATATTGTAGCTAAAATTTATCGGAGCAGTT
>PNEQ01076841.1:0-12512 GCA_003012365.1 Medauroidea extradentata | reverse complement strand
TTTTCCCTTTCAACTTTTATTGGATCCCAAAAATATGTTTGTACAAACTGGGTGCTGTACGAACGAAGTTTGCCTGTACTAGTAGGCATACAATGGCACTTCAACTATCCTTTGGCACCACACGTCAGAGGTTCATGGCACGTTGGAATTAAACTGGCAATGATTTGCCAACTTAGCACCAACAAGAAAATCAGTAAAAAAATAAGTGGTCAAAATAACTAAATTTTTCCCAGAATTCGACATAATTTCCCTGATAAATCCCTGATATCTCTAGGTAGGCATTAATTCCCTGATAAATCCCAGTTTTACTGGTGGGTGGTCACCTTGAGTTAGAACCTAATTTTCAGAGACTGAAGTAGTTCTAAATTCACAACTCCCTTCTCCCTCACATGCAATTCTAATGACCGTTGTGTGTTGATATCAGCCCACTTCAATATCAGTGACAGTCTTGTTGGTCTACCATCTTCTAAAGGATGGTTTAACTGAGAAGAATAATTGGATTTACCTTCCTCATTACTTTAACTTTTATTTTTCAACTCTATGTTCTCATTATCTGCCTAAGCACCCCTGATGCATTTCGGAGATGCGCACATGCAGTCTAACAAGGGCAGGCATGAGCAGCAAGGTAGGGTGCCATCCACTGGACTGGAACATGCTGCTTGGTGTGTAGTCTACTTGCAGGCGAACAATCTTCTTAAAGACAAATGTCTGGCCTGGTACTGCTGGAGACAGTGGTATCAAGTTGGCCACTGACATGCATCATAGCTTTGCACCAGCAGTCTTGTAAATCTCATGGTTAGCAAACTCGTAGCTCGGTGAGCAAGTACACAATGAAAGTTCTGTTTGAAGTGGAGACGTAATTAGTAATTGGATCAGATGCACTGAAATACATCAAGTGTGTGTGCACTTGTATTTGTGCATGTGGGTGTGTGGGAACTAAAAAAAAAAGAAAGAGAGAGAGAGAGAGAGAGAGAGAGAGAAAGAGAGATCAAATTATTGAAATTTGGGCAGAGCACCCCTCCTGCCAGTATTAATAGTAAAAACTTAACTATTCATAACAATATACAAACTCAAATATTGATGTAATGACATGGAAAAATTTCACCTATGAGTTTGCAGATTACAAGGTGATAGTAACCGTTGGTAAGAAAGCTGTTGTAATTTTTATCTTCAAACAGACACGTACTTTAAAAGTACATCATAACAAGCACACATAATAAACTGAGGGCAGTTGAAGTGTAGTCCAGTGTCAACATAGTGTATAAAAAATGTCAACAAGAACATACAATAAAAATGATAAAAATAAAAAGAAATTTAATAACTTTTGTAACTGCTACAAACTAAAATTATAGAATGTAACGGTTCCACTTACCCCCTTTCAATTTCTGCCAGTATGAACCTGCAAATGAAACAAAAGTAACATTTATTATGTCTGATTTCAGAATAATGATTGAGCAACTACATTATATAATTAATGAGAATTCACAAAACTATTTATACAATAAATATTCTTTTATCTGAAATTTAAGGATACCCTTATGCTGAATGGTAGTACAAGTGATGCGTTTGGCTTACTTAAAAGAGCCTGTCATTACGGCACAGCTATGAGTACCAGTAAGAGAACTAATCTGCTTTATAAATGCAGAGATTATTTTACACAAAAAAAATTAGAGAGAGATACAGAGAAGACAGCGGTACATGAAATCTCCGGCACTTACAAAGTAGGCCCACATTTTATATGCCCTTTATCAACACTAACACATGCACTACGATCCTGTCAAAAAATTTAAAATTCAAATTTTGAAAATAATATAAATGTAATAAAATATACAAGATACAGCATATAGGAAAGGTTATTCAAAAATATGTTTGTTAGGATGTAACAACAATATTGGGGGTTACCATCAATAAAAAACTACAGCTGTAAAAAAAAACCAACTTGGCACATGTCTGATGAGTTAGGTGGTGCAAGTAATACAGAAGTCACGCAATCCATGCAGTGACTTGTAATTTTTCCCTTACACTTATACTCACACTTGCCTATCTTGCTTCACCTGCTGCGTGCATAGCACCAGTGATAGAAGACAATAGACCATGTTTACTGCCAAGCCCTTATGTCCTTTGAGAGTAGCAGCTAGGTCAGTGAATGAGAGGTCACATCAGTATTGCCTTGATAATTGTGGCCTTGTGTCTCGTGATTGTCCCATTAGTTGCTACTGTTTGTTTACTGTTCAGGTAGAATTTGGTTTTCGGAAACATATTGTGGACACATCTGCTTTAATTGCATAAGTATTTTTTATTTAAACCACAGTTTACAATTATAACTGACTGGATTGTGAACTATTATTGTATATGATTTTCGTTATTGGTTTTGTGCTGTACATATTTTGACCGTCTTACATTTACCACCTACAACTTGGATTCTTAATTTCACAAGTTAGGCAGGATAAAGCAGAAAATACATAATACATTTGGGGAAGTAGAATGAGGTAAGACAAAATCAGATATTCAGCAGCGGTGCAACATCCTGACATTGAGGACGTGATTTATGCTTGATGGGACACAATTTCATTCTCAAAGATATTTATATTTTTAAATACTGTGTCAAGTAATTTAATTTATTTTTAATGCATGACAAAAAACTGCCTTAATTTTGCTCTGAAAAGCTACAATTATCAGTCACAAGAAAAACATCTTTGGACACAAGTGACTTAAAATGTCAACAAACATACTTGCCCTGCTGCCATCTTTAGACTCCTCCCTCTCACCAATCTATTTAGTCAACATATGTGGTTAGGCGGCAAAATACCATACACAAGATCTTTTCCGTGAAATCAACTGTTAACTTGTACAGTCTGGTGCACAATAAATGAATGCCCGTTTCCATTTCAGCATTATAAACACACATGTTAGTACATAATACAAGTACGTTTTCGAACAACAACAATCAAAAACTCTCATACACAATACTGGCATCTAATTTTAAAAGAGGGAAAGTTATATGAGTATGCAGTAAGGGAAGGAAACCAGTCACGCATCGGCATTCGGCAACACAAATTACTGGAAGTGACTAGACAAGTGTGGGAAGTATGAAAACAGCGGATGCAGCAAGATCACATACCGTAAAACAGGGTGAATAGAATCAAAAGATTTAGAACAAAATTATGAGTTCAACATTTGCTTTAGAAATATTTTTTTCTTGATAGGGAAATTAATGATGTCCACAAATAGCTTGATTGGAACGTAACTCTTAAAAAGAAAAGTTGCTGGCGAGAAGTTTGTTTCAAATTTTGATCCTATCCACCCCACGGTGATCATATTCACCACGTTTTATGGTACTCTTTGTTTGCTACATTGTGCAGTTGCCAGTGTTGCCATGTATCAGTGACATGTTAACCTAAGATCTTCTCCAGTCTGACTTGGCAGACTAACGGCAAACCTAAAAGCCTGGTAATAAATATGGGAATACAATAAATTTCCTGAATTGTTTAAAGGAATTTTCGGCGATGCCTGTACACGCTAAAATATAGTATTCACAGTTCACTGTTTTTAACATCTTTCGAAAAGAGAAGATGGCATTACAGACTTGTAGGAGTATCAATTTATTAGGAAAAAATTAGCAACACTTAACATGAGTTTAGCACAAAAAACACTACCTATAAATGTTATTTTAATTTTTAAAGTGATTTACATAGGGTAGTTTGACAACTACAACAATGCAAATATGAGAGATTTCTCGAGAACTGTGGCTTGTTGCAGCAGCGAGGCTCAACTGCAAAATGATATACATAGTAGGAAACGGCAGCTAGGCTGTTACCGTAAACTCATTTCTGTGCACAGATTAACTGGTTTGCAGTTTATTCATGCAGTATTCTGTTTGTTTAACATCGTAAAAATGTTTATTTTCTGTAAAAAAAACACTTTCTGGAACATAAAGGTGCCAGCACACTTGGGCGCAGCACAGCGACATTTTCCCCTGGTTCAGTTATATGTGAATACATGGACCGTAGCAAACTTGGGTGAAGAGCGGCGCAGCGAAGCGCGGGCTGCTACGCAGAAAGTCTTCGGGGCAAGCAGCTGACAAAACTGCCCCACCGCTCGTCGCTGCCTCGCAAGTGTGCAGGAGTAAGCGCAGAAACACACAAATACCAGACACTTTCGGCAATTCTCGTTCCCTGGATTTGGCTGATACTGACAACGACAAGCTTATGAAAGGCAGGCATGACTTCAGGAGGAGTACAGTCATCATTTTGAGTAACCTTTAGCATTAATGTTAAATATGCCTTTAGTGCCACTTAGCAATTACAATATAATAAACAGATTGTGGAAAAGTAGTGGCAAGGTTACGACAATGTAAAGCCGCGTCAAAAGTTAATATTTCACTAAGGCTGGATCTACAAACTACACAATCACGCAAAAAGCAAAGATTTGAATGCACAACCCATAGGTAAGCAATTTAAAAAAAATAATTCACAATGAAATTGCAAGAGCTGTTAAAATTAATTTCTTTTCATTTCACATTGCGTTTCAACCTTCTGACCTACCAGACTGTCTAGCGAAAACACCCATACAGGTTGCAATTGCATTTAAAAGGTTTCGACTTCACAATTTCTTTACGAATGCGTGTTTGATTTGAATGTGTCTTATTTATTGATTTTTTGGTATTGAATCAGGTTATTCTGAAGTTACCACCTATTAAAAACAAATACACAGGCTGTCAAGAAACTGCAGTGTAAAAGTACACTACGCGAATCCGGCTAAATCGGAGATGAAAATGTTCGCTGCAAAAAGTTGCAGTGATGTAGCCATAATAGGGAATGGTGGGTAGAGGGGTACTGGTTAAAAGTTTATAACAAAATTTATAGTACAGTAGTATTTTTACCAGTAGGATGTTTAGTGTTTTGTTACAAAAATTGCAAAACCAGCACTATTTTAAACCTAGAAATCCAAATTTTCCAGGGTGAAAATCCCTGGACTTCCCTCTTTTAGAAAGTGACCACACTTTATAATATTCTCAGGTAACCCCATCCCCTTCCCATACGCAAATCCTGGCTACACCACTTAAAAGTGTACGATAACATGTTACATGGACGATGTACCAACATATCACGACGTAATTCACCCTTAGCAGTACACAGATACCTTACTTCCACTGTTCTATCTTATGACGGCAGGTTCAAATCCTGAGCAGTCCAAACATGACTTTGCATTTAATCTGCGTAGCATACTCAATATAATACTTGGACATGGACGCGCAAGAGGGGACTTTCTCCTTGCAGTGATGCCACATTGTACGAATAAAATATTTTACAACATTTACCCACTAACATTTTTGTCTCCAATTTTAGCCAAGGATTGTTGTGGTGGGCATTTTGTATGGCCGTTTTTGGACATCATGTATATGTGGCTGTAAAAACTCCCAATAGTTCTTCAAATTTGTCTTCGGACATGCGAAAATACTAGAAATTTTTAATTTTGTCTTTCCTGAGATCAGCAAACACATGATGAAAATCACCGAAAAAGTATCTCTTGTTATATCATGAATCCAACATCATTTATGTTCTCATCTGAAGAGCTACTCATGACTGAACGACACTGTATTGTAACACATACTGACAGACAAGGACACCGGATAGCGAGGTTGGTATGAGGGAAGATGAGGAGAGGGCCTACACCATTTTACGCTTACAGTGGCTCTCCTCAGCGCCTAAGTGTGCAAGCTCTCACTGCAGCACGGCTGCGCTGCATCCAAGTGTGCGGACACCTTAAGAATATCAACTTTGCCACGCAACAATGGACTAACGAGATCACACAAGAATGGATTAACAAGAATTTAACACCACTTTTCATTGAGTTTAGAGAGCACGCAGATGTACTTCACTTTGAGAAAAGAGTGCACTAATACATAAATAAATACAGTACCTGTAGACAAAACCATATGTCATTAAGGTATTTAAATGAATTACAAAAAAATTTAATTTTTTTGTGTGTTGGAAAATGGGCTATTGTCAGATTATCCACGTTTCCAGACTATCCATGCATTGTTCGACAGTGATTAACATGGATAATCAAGATTTAACTGTAATTACACAGTATTTAACAAATTATATAATACATAAGTACTTACAGGGCAGTACTCTTAGATAGAATACATGGACATAAAATTACCAACACATCTGACAAAGAAAGCGTAGTAACTACGTTTCACCGGCTAGGCCGATACCATTAGCCAGCAAGTGAAGGCACACTGAAGTCTATTGTCCGGCAGTGGTTGGTAACCAGTGAATATGGCATACAGAGGATGAAGTAAGAAGCAGCTGGAAGTTTAAAAGTAGGCAGGGAGGATATTTGATGTTTAAGCCAGGTGGCTGTCTGGATACTGTGATGTATACTGGTGTAACATAACACTGGTACACCAATACATGACCAAATTCAGACAGCCACCTGGCCCTACATACACATCAGATAAGCTACCTGCCTACATTCAAACTTCTCATGCAACTTAGTTTACCGTCTGGCCACTATGTGCATTGATTACCAGCCACTGCTCCAGCACTCTTTCACTCGCCTGATGAAGCCGGCCTACTCAGCAAATATGTTTGACTCGTCCTTTCGTGTGTATGTGTGTTCTATCTGCCCTGTCAATACTTATGCAACATATTTTATGTTAAATGTGTAACACAAACAACTAACAGTGTAAAAAATGTTTTAGGCAAAAAATTTAATGTTTAGATAAATTCAAAACATTTTTAAAATTTATAACTCTAGTACCAAAAACCATACTTGAATAAACCTTAAATAAACAACTAAATTGAACTGGTGTAGTGAAGAAATAAAGAGAGCTACAAACCTCACAAACTCTTCAGCTTCTGTTATGTTGGTTGACCACCTATTTTCCCATTTCTTTACCAACTCTAAGGCTGCTGTCAGGTTTTCTGCTAAAAATGCAGACTGATTTTTACCATCAGCCAGAAATTTCAGAGAGACCTACAAAAAAATCAGGGTTATTGCAATGATCATACCAGTTTGTAATGATAAAAGACATGATTTTATATATTTTGTTGTGGCTCATTAGGAGCAGGGATTTGTCATTTGACGTATAAAAGTTTCATACATTACGTAAGTATAAAACCACGTATAATATGTATACAACATATTTTGGCCAATAGAAAGGAAAAAAAGTTTTTTTATACTGTTTTTCCTTATAAAGTTGAAAATGCTGAAACTTGTAAGTGTTCATACCTATGCCACTTAACTTAAACTGAATGTGTTCCTATTGACTAATGAGTAACCATGTAAGTTTTTTCTGGATTCACTCTTATGGCTATGAGTTACCTTATGTTTTAGGTATAATATTCTATGAACAGATTGTTTTTTTTTTTTTTGGCAATAAATTACTTAATATTGGTAACACTGCAAAGTACATTTTACTAGTCTTTCACCTGTTGATAGAACTGCTTGTACCACTTTTAACTGCCTTTCAAATGTGCTGGTAACTGTTGATATTTTTATACTGACCCTTTCAAAAGTTGGCTGCACTGCAGGTACTTTTCAGTGGTTGCTGAAATAAAACCAGGAAGTGCATTCTACAATGTTTTAGTTTAAATACGTTTCAGCATATATTTTCTTGGAGTTTCTATTAATTCACTGAATGGAAAGGTAAGTGGTTTATGTTTATTCCATTGTTTAGGCCAACTTGAAGTATATTATGAGTGAAATAGCTCAGACATTCATTACAAACAAAATTTGAAGTTAGGATTGATTGTCTGCTGAGTTCATTTACCTCCATTTTTCTTCCTTTAAACTTCAAATTTTGTTCTGTTGCTTCGAAAATGTCATGATTAAACTCATAACAAAGGTTAAATCAATAGCATAAGCTGCTATTTTCTCTCAGGGATTATTAATGTTACCATTTTTTAGCCACGAAAATTTATTTCCTGTACTAATCCTGGTTATGTTTAGTGGAATCACTGAAAAATATGGTAATATCTCGTTTTGGTGAAAATTTTCAAAGAATCTGCATAAACAAATAAAATTTAAAATGTTCAAAGTGTCAATATTTTTGCTACTATAACCATAACCTTTCTTTCAGTTCAAGTGTGACTTGCACAAAAAACTGCCATTTGATAAATTTTTTAATAGATTCTTACAAAATGTTTGGAGGAAGACCAACACACGATGCATGGCAACAGCTGTAACTGCCTTGGATGGGATAAATGTGATTGGTTTGCCTGCTTTTGAATGATGTAGAGGGCTGGTGGATGACACAGGAGCCACAATTTGGGCTATTGCAGGGATGAGTACCTTTGAGATTAGTAGTAGTGTTGGTAGCTGTAGAAGGTGGGAGTTTGGGGCATACCAGTTTGTTGTGCAGGTTGGGTGGTCATCTGAAAACCAACATAGGTGGATTGGAAAGAAAGTTTTTGGGTTTGTGGTGAGGAGGACAAGATTTTGTAGCCTGAGTTGAGAACGGGTCGGAGTTTGCCTAGGCCTTCGTAATATAACCCCCAACTTGACATCCAGGAAAACTACATGTGTTTTGGAGAATGACCAGGTGAAGTTAAGTGAACTATAGGTATTCAAGCTACTACTAATATCAAAGGTTTTCATCCCTGCGATAGCCCACGTTGCGGTTCCTGTGCCACCCACCAGCCCTCTACATTATTCAAAAGCAGGCATTTATCCCATCCAGGGCAGTTACAGATGTGCTGCCAAAAACCGAATCTACTCGCTACAGTGTGAACACTGTGACGCTGAATATATTGGCGTCACCACCAACACTCTCAGAACGAAGACTTCGATTCATGCAACAGCACTAGAGTGGTGGGGGCCCTGCCACCTACAAGCAATAGCTCTTAACTCAGACGATGGTAACTAGCTCATCAGTACATCACCATAGCAAGGCAACCACCAGGTTTCAACATAAGATAACATCTTCAGTCAATCAGCTTCCCACAACCATTTCACTCGCATCTCCTCATAAACCCCTACACATCCTCTTCTACATGATGCTTTCGAATCTCCCGCCTCATGTCAGTTCAACCACTGGCAGCTAGGTGATCAGCATCGGAGCATTGGCAACCATACCGCAGTCAGCC
Organism: Medauroidea extradentata; assembly: GCA_003012365.1. NCBI lineage: Eukaryota > Metazoa > Arthropoda > Insecta > Phasmatodea > Phasmatidae > Medauroidea > Medauroidea extradentata. The sequence goes on along the minus strand of PNEQ01076841.1, from coordinate 3,414 downwards.
ATGTCTCGTCACCTGAGGAAGTTGCTCTAAGCAGCAAAACGTCGCAATATGCGCTTTTTCGATCATGTGTTGTTCTACATTTTTGTGTGTATATGTCAAGTACCAAAACGTAAGTACTTGTGCTTCTGTCTTTTGTACATACATATCAAAGAACAAGAATGATGTAAGTACTACACTCATGTATGTAACTTTGTATGACAATTCCAGCCTTCTGTTGTTTTTCTCTGCAAACACGTCTATGACCCTCTCAAGAAATGCCCGTTGCCCCAGAAATTGTTTCTCTATCACCAAAGAGCTTAACCATGATAGCCGGTTGTTGGTCAAAGAGTTGCGAAGAAATGTTTTTGTGTGTTTAAGGGTGCTCATGTTTCTTTCACCACTTGTACATGTGGCAGGCAGTGGCAAAACAAAGTGAAACAGTTTAATTACTTCCTCGTAAACTGAATATAAATAGTTTCAAGTTAAATATTTCAGGAGGTTATGCGGGGGCAACATATTTTACCTCATCTGTATAAATATTAAGCAATTCGTTCTGGAGCTTGCCTATGTTAAAATACGGATACAGTTTAACTAACTGAACCAGTTGCTTGTGAGGGAATTCTGTTTGGTACAATTAATTTTTTTTTCCATTTCCAAGTTCTATAAAAAGAAATTGTGGAAAATCCTTGAATCTTGATTTAAACTGAAATACAAGGCAGTCAATGATTTCATACATCAGCACGTGCAAATTGATTGCTTTTATCAAGGTAAGTTACATTTTCATTTAGTTCCACACTCTTTTCGACGCATTTGCTACCAAAATATTCATTTTTTTAAATTCTGTGTATTTTCAATACAAAGATTGATTTTTCATTATGGCATGTAATTATGTTGTCAGACAATGACTGAAGTAACCTAAATACTGGCTCAATGAAAACAAAGCATGTTTTGTAGACACAAAGCAGAAGAACAAATGTTGGATCATCCATGTACCTCACTAGGCTCACTGAAGTGTGTCATCATCCCACTCGGAATATTCGTCTTCTATTATCATGTTTAAAATGTGGTAGAAGTCAAAAAAATTTTTAATTAATGTCAAAACTTCTCCGGAGTGAAAGTTCCACATAATAGTACTAGCATGTGGCAGTTTGAACCCCCTTTCTATCAACAAATGTGTTCGCTTGGATGATTTACTAAAAATCAGTGAAATGCCATCAGTGAGCAGATAAACAATTTAACTTGCTTTACGGTTTTTTTAAGAGTTATAAAAGAGAACCAAATTTAATTGATGGACGTAACAGTGAATGAATAGAGCATGCTGGCAAAAATCTCCTTACTAGATTTTGAACTCCCATTGTTTTCCCGTCATCACAGAAGTTCCACCCTATGTCTGACTAACTGCTGTACCTTGAACGCCCAACTGTCCCAAAACCCAGCATATAATTTCTGACAAACCTGCAGCAGTATTTTGTTTTGAAACATCCAAAAAACCAAGGAATTTTTCTTGGATATTTTTGTTTACGTAGTAACCTACAATTAAGCTTATTTGGCTCTTGCATGATACGTCTTATGTTTCATCAGTTTGAACTGAAATGAAAAAACAACTACGCATTTCGGCTATGATTTTTTCATTAAGAACAAAAGTAATAACATTGATTAATTCATTTTGAATATCTGGCGACATTCATTTAACTACATTTGATGATTGCAAGTGATCTCGAATAACCAATTCTGTGTATGCAGATCTAACAGGCTTAAATTGCTATTGCTAGCACATTCGTCATCCTTGTGACCACGGAAAGGTAACTCTTGCCTGCATACAAATATAATACTTGAATAACACTTTGCAAGATTTGCCTATCTGCCGAAACAAGTTCACTATGTTTTAAAGTTTGAAGACGAGCAGCTTCTGAAAGTACATGATCTATGTGCGGTTTCCCTAAAAAAAATGAAATGACTCACTGTTACATAAATGAAGTCTAGATGTCTGGTATTTAACTGTCTTCTTAATTAAGTTACTCAGCTCAGAAACACTTTCAATACACCATTCTGAATCCCTTGTTGTTCCACACACTAAGCTCGCATACCAAAACATTTTGTTCTTTGATGCACAGCTGCATAACCACTGGAAATGTTCATACCACAACATTTGAAACGTATGCATGTGAATTTTGGTTTGTCCTTTGATGAAAAGTTTTGGAGTTGGGTGTTTACTTATCAACGAAAATTATTCTTCAAAAGGTAACTTCAAAATGGAAGTCCTAGTCAATTAATCTAATAAATTTGTGTATGGTATTGCAAAAGAACTCATTTTTACCGGAAAAGTGTATCATGAGTTCACGAGTCACAACAATGTGCTTCCTAATGTGTTTACTATCAAGTGAAGGGTAGAAAGTGGGAGATTGTGTAACCAAGATATTTTACCAGAAAACCATTTTGGACACAACCATCCCCACTGGCCCAGGCAAATAAAAGACCAGTGCCTACAAGGTCCACCCCTATCTTGGTACACAGTTGCCATTTACTTCAGTTTATGACCTGCTATGCTGCAGAAAACATCACAAAAACCGAAAGGAAAATGGAGCTGGCACTAACTTGCTACTGTCTAAGGGAACAGTTGGCAACCAGGTGGCCTGTGGGTGAGAGAGGGTGGGTGGGTGAGTGAGAGAGAGAGAGAGAGAGAGAGAGAGAGGAAGAGAGAGAGAGAGGAAGAGAGGGAAAGGGAGAGAGAGGGAGAAAGAGAGAGAGAGGGGGAGAGAGAGAGGGAGGGAGAGAGAATAGGAACATGGCAAATTATTGGTCACAACAACCTCTACGCCTGCATTTGGAGCTTGGAAACACAGGGAAGGAAGGTGTATGGTTTACGCACGTTTTCCTCTACCCCACTCCCCGCACATACAGACAAGCCACTAAAACAGAATGCCCGGCAGAGCTGGCATTACCCAGGACCGAGGGGACAAGAAGGGAAGAGGGAAGGAAGAAAAACAACCTGGTTATCAAGCTAGTGTACTAAACACTCAAGTGGGGTTTTGCAGTAAGCCGTTTTCAATAGAAATGACTCCCAAAATAAGTTACCAGCTCCAAATACACAAGGGGCAAGAAAAAAAAACCTGTCCACTAACCAACGCTTATAGCTCATTAGGGACCAGGACTTTGTTTGACACATCGTTCTTGAGCAAAGAAAACACAAAATAGTTTAAATCTCATGTAATAGCCAATTCCAGAAGTAATTCTCTTTTACACAAGAGTTACATTCGTTTCCGCGACATGCCATTAAATATCCATGAACACTGATAAATTACAATTCATATTACAATGCATATAGAATCTCTCATGTTATCGATGAACCTGATGTACATACAAGTGCACTTTAATCCACTTCTTTGACCATCCCCCCCATTTGACTCGTGGGCAGCTATGCTTTACCACTCACTC
>PNEQ01076840.1:0-57827 GCA_003012365.1 Medauroidea extradentata | reverse complement strand
AGTTATATGGTATGTCAGAATGCAAACCTCTGTCCTTGCCCATTGACAAAAATTTCAAATTTGACCAGTTAAAGAAGGAGTGTTCAGAAAATGAGGAAATTGAGTCAAAATGCAGAAAATTGGTTGGGTCTTTAATGTATGCTGCAATGGGGTCAAGACCTGATTTGTGTGCTGTTGTTACGATCTTGAGTAGATACCACAGTTGTGCAAGCATGTTATTGTATAAATAATTGTTAAATGTTGTGAGGTACATCAAAGGCACATTAGATATGTGTTTAACTTACTATGGAAACAAGAATGATGATGTAGTAGGCTATGTTGACAGTGACTGGGGAGGAAGTGATGACTGTAAATCTACAACTGGTTGTTGTTTTAAGGTTTTTGGTTGTACTGTTATTTGGTATTCTAAAAAACAACAATCAGTGGCCTTGTCATCTACTGAGGCAGAGTTTGTTGCCCTTAGTCAAGCTACCAGTGAGGCATGTTGGTTGAAAGATTTGTTGCATGACTTTAAAGTAGAAGTTAGTCCCATCACTTTGTTTGAGGATAACCAGTCCACTATAAAACTTGCACATATGGCCACAGTCAAACATCTTAAAATTAAGAAATCTTTTGTTAAAGAAAAATTGTTGGAAAACATTATCAAGTTGGACTATGTCAATACTAGTGATCAACTTGGAGATATTTTTACTAAGCCTCTTGGTGGTGTATTGTTTGTAAAATTCAGGAAAAGATTGTTTGTTTCTTAAAAATATTTTATTGAGGGGAGGTGTTGTAAACAATAAAGATATTTTTTGTTGTGTCGGTATTTTTTGATGAAAGCAGGTTGGTAGCACTTTAGTGAAACAGAAGTGGATGTATAAAATGGCGTCTCTCGGAGAGATGAGTTGGGGTGCTTGTGAAAATAAAAGTATGTGATTGAAGAAATTTCACTGCGTTTGTTATTTTTCATGAAGAATCACAACACTTCTTACTCTATTTCTTCCCTTTGGGCTGTCAACATGTACTGAACCACTGGGTGTGCTCTCAGCCTCACTTTGTGAACCTGTCTCATCACTCTCTAAAGCAAAAAAGATACCAGTAAAAATTAATTGTGTTATATAGTACAACAAGGGGCTGGTGCACCTTCCAGTCATTGCAAGGAATCAGCCTACATTGGTAGAAAAATAGAAAGTGACTGTTTGCAACTTGTAATTGTATGTAATACTGATGTTTAGTTTTCACTGGAATTGTGAATAAAAAGCTTGATATAACCCTCACATATGCTCAAATATCATTAAATGCAAGTAAAACCACTTGTAAATAATACAATTTTATTTGTTGCTTTCAGTGTTTGAATACTGGAAACATACCCAGTCCTTGCAATAACAGGAAAATTTGACCAGCCTCCACAACAAAATAAGCAATAAAAATTATTCAGTTACCTGAAATCACTCTCAGTTGCCGAAAAAATGTATTCTGGGTCTTCATCACTGACATCAAGATCGTCTTGCAAGTCACTTTCGCTGGTACTACTTGCCATGGTATTTGTATATGCTCGTTACAAAAGCATGAAAACTGGTGAATAATATTTGATGATAAAAATGGAAAAAGAGATGTGATCAATTCAGAATAGTAAGTAAAAAATACAGCGATGCTATCATGTGTTCGTGAAACGTAAATACCGCGACATCTGAACACTTAGCAGGGGAAATCCCGAGATACATATGCGCCTAGATCCTGCCGCAAGTCGGCCGAACATCGCTGGTGAGGATCCCCTGCCACGTATCTGTACCATGCTGCAAATGCGATCTAGCAGCGTCTACATGTACTCAGACGTCCAGAGAACACTCCCAAAGAAGACGAGTGCCGTAATAAAACGCCCTGCAGCAGGGGAAAATATGTAAACGAATCCCGTAAAATTACGACTGTCACATTTCTTGGAGGAAATGGAAAAACGTAAAATTACGGCAGTCGTACTCAAAGTGTTAAATAGTGAAATGGTCAATAGCTATGGAGTTCAAGCTGTGTTGAGGGAAACTGGGACACGTCGGGAACGAAGCGAAAAACAATTCACGAAGAACTAGTTCCTTGCCTACAGGGTCGCCTTCACGGAGGTGTCGACAGGCTGTATGCTCAGTGGTTTCACGCTCGTAAATTTGACGTAAATAAATTGGAGGGCCTTAGGGGGCTTGTGGAGTAAACATTGAAAGTAGGGTGAAGTACTTTCTTAAGGGTGTTGAAAGATGGTCAGCCATGAATCAATGTGCTCGTTGTTGTTTTGTAAACTATGTCAATCTATATTGTGTTTATGTTACTGAATTGATGAAAAGACTTGGAGGTGAAGGTAAAGTGGACAATATTAAATGGGATTATGTGACACATGTAATTTGACGAAAATATATAGAGTTCCTACATGTTCTTGGTTTGTGTCTCTGATTCAAGGTTTTCTATAAGAAACTCGATCCCAATAGCTATAAGAGTAAATTGGTAGCGATCTTGTGACTTGCCCTAGGTGTAATTAGAAGTGATTATTTTTGCCTTGCGGGTACAAGCAAAAACGGCTCAGCGGGGCAATAACTTTAGAGAGGACATGAGGGCATAATGAGATCACCATGTTTGCTGGACACAAGCAGTGTATTTACAAAATATATATAATATACACATATATATGTTCGCAAGACCGCACTGGCTGTGCATAGGTAACTGATCTGTACGATGTACAAGGAGAGACTGCCTCCTCCTGGTCGCTGGGTTGGCACACTGCTAGCGGTCGTCCCACCAGTCAGGGATGTACAGTGGCCCACCATGCTGCCTCACACTGACCGGCTGTCAGGTTCGCATCACTTCTGCATATAGCACTGAAGACCTGCCACTGCACCCCCCTGCCAGTGATGCACCAAGCATCACGAAAAACCGCCTTGGAGGCAGCCAGGAAAGCGGACATAGTAGCCAGATCTCGTCACTGTAGGAGAAGGGTGTGGCGATGCATCCTTATTAGCCTGGTGGTTGGCAGGGTACCACTGGGTTCGGTGTAAGGATGGGGTTGGCGATGTCAGGTGATTAGTTGGCATGGGTGTGTGCTGGTTTGAGGCAATCGATGGAAACTGAAACTTGCTGACCATGCATTTGGAGATTTACAGTCTTTGATGTATGGCTGAGCACTGGGAATGGGCCTTCGCACAGGCCTCAAGAGATTTCTTGAGCCCTTCACAGCAACCTAAGATAACCATTGCTGTGATGAGGTCCTTAAACACAAATGCCTTCATTTCACCATGGTGTGTGCCCGCTACAGGTCAGAGTGTATTGAAATGTTGCCGGAGCTCTCTTAGAGGTCCTGCTGTGTCTGCTATTTGGGAATGTGGATGGGCCACCAACAGCTCTCCAGGGAGACAAAGAGGTTGCCCATACTCCAACTGAGCTGCTGAAGCATGGAGGTCATTACGCCAAACTGCTCGGATGCCCAAAAGTATGATAGGCAATGGGTTCACCTAGTGCTCGAAGTCGTGGCAATGTATGGCTGCCTTGAGTTGGCAGTGCATTCTCTCTACCATTCCATTGGATTGTGGATGAAACACTGTTTTGCGAAACCGCGATGTTCCTGTCAGGTTACAGAGGTCCCTGAAGAGTGCATACTCGAACTATCTCTCTTGATCAGTAATGATCTTGAGAAGGTTGCACAAAGTGTGTGTTCTATGCAGTGTACAGAGCCCGAGCAACAGTAGTGGTCTCAATGTTCTCCACTGGCATTGCTTCTGACCACCTGGTAAAGTAGTCCATGACAGTCAAACAGAATCGGAAAACTTGTGACACTGGCAAGGGCCCCACCAGGTCAATACGCACATTATCAAATCTGGATGAGGGTGGTAAGAAGGCACCAGTTGCAGAGGAGACGTGATGCCAAATTTTCAAGCGCTGACAGGAAATTCATACATGTGCCCACTTGTAACAGTCTGACCTGATGGAAGGCCACACAAATCTCTGAGTGAGCGAGGTTATACACAATGTTGAAAGCAGCACAACGGAATAGAATGGTGCTTAGACAAGAGGCCTTAATGTCGGAGAACATAAAAGTAGAGATCAAATGGTATATCTGGCATGGTGAGTTTCCTCATCTGTAGAACAGAATCCTACTGCAAGATTAATTTTAGCTCTTCATTCGCCAGCTGTGATAGAGCTTGGTAGTCCATAGTGTCCGCAACAGCATTCACCTGGAAGACGGCATCAGAAATTATATCGTCAGCACCCGAGATATGCTGAATTCTTGTGGTAAACTGGCTGATGAAATCCAGCTGCCGTGAATGGCGGGGGTGAGCATTTATCCAGATTTTGAGCTAAAGCAAAAATTAGGGTTTGCGGTCAGTGAGTACAGACAACTCTCTCCCCTCTACCATATAGTGAAACTGATGGATCCCCAAATATATGGTGAGAAGCTCGCAGTCATAAACGCTGTACTTCTGCTGAGTAGTGTTGATTTTCTTTGAGAAAGATGCTGCGAAACCTGAGGCAGCCGTCATTAGTGCAAGTGGAGCTGTAGGGATTGGATGAGCAAGCAAGGTATCTTGTGTGAGCGCAGTTTTGCAGTCTTCAAATGCCTTCTCACTCACCAGTGCCCACTTGACTGGGTCCTTGGCTTTCATATTCTCCTTAAGCATCTCGTGCAAGGGAGATTGTCTCTCTTCTGGCTTTGGGATGAAACGTCTGTAGAAGTTGAGCATACCAGTGAACCAGCGCAGGTCTTTGCAGTCTGTCACTTATTGTATATGAGAATAGCAACCGCTTTCACTGACAAAGGCTTGTTTCCTTCCACATAAATGCTGTGCCCTAAGAAAGTTATCTGTGGGTCCCCAAAGATGCATTTAGCAGAGTTAATTAGGAGACCACTAGCCTCGAGATGCCCGAAAAGCTCTTCCAGGTGCTGCACATGCTCTTCTCACTGCTTGATGCCACCAAGATGTTGTCAATGTATGACAAACAAAATTCCAGACCATGGAGAATTTATTCGATAAATCTTCGGAATGTTTGCTCAGCATTGCGGAAGCCAAAGGACATTAAGGGGAACTCGTACAGCCCGAAAAGAGTGGTGATGGTGGTTATTGGAATATCTGCTTGGGCAACAGGAATCTGGTTGTAATCCCTGACGAGGTAAATTATGGATAAAATGGTCTTGCCATGCAAGGTGTGAGAAAAATTCTGGATGTACGGAACTGGATATCTGTAAGGAATTGTAAGAGCATTAAGCATTCTGTAGTCTCCACAAGGTCTCCACTCATTTCCTTTAATGGGTATCATGTGGAACAGGGTAGACCAAGAAATGTTAGAAGGACAGGCTAACCCAAGCTTGAATAGGACTGTGAGTTCCTTCTTTGCTATCAGTAACTTGTCTGGTGCCAACCAGTGCGGCTTGCTGTGCATTGGCTGCCCGGCAGTGTTGTGGATGTTGTTGCACGCTGTGTTTCTGAGGGCGGGCTGGATGGGGCCTGTGTCGAAACACCTTGAGGGCTGGCCCATGACTCAAAGCCCAGGTGTCTCATAGTGGGAAACCCGCCGAAACTACGTCATAGATACCTGTCCCAACTGCGTTTTTGCCCTGCGAAGCGGCCTACGTGACTCGAATCACGTCCGACACATGATGAAATGTCCAATTTTAGACACCTGTAATGTGGTAATTCCCCTACTGTTTTGCCTAGTATATAAGGGCTGAATCGACAAATTCGGGCAGAGTTCGCTATTGGTCGTGCAAGAGGAAGGTGCTATGGTTGTGGAGATAGACTGGTGAAGACATCTTGGTGACGTCAGAGTCTACTGTGAGGCGGTTTTATAATTTGCTAACTATTTTAGATCCATTCAACAATTTAAACACAAATTAATTATTTTAAAATATCCCCTTTCCAACAAGAAAACAAGAAGAATCTTCCCAATCTGTTAATAAATTATGGAATTCTGAGGTAACAGGCAACCAAACTGAGAACCTTGCACTTTTTTTTAAGTCGGTTAAAAATATTCTAAGTATTTAGGTTCAATAAAATTTATTGCACCCCTTACCAGATATGAAATGTCAGTTACTGACCGTACAGAAATTCATAGATATGTTAAAAACACTATAAGCTCTTCACAGTAAAGCGAGCAATTTGGGCAAATATGTTCAAAATATTCACTGTGTTAGCCTATCGTGGTGACCACATACCTTAACCTCTGATTTAAGTGAAATCTATACACAGTGCTTGTTACCAGAAGTGCTGTGTTTGTATTAACAAACTGAAGAAATATACTAGTTACCCGAAAGTAGAAACATAATCACGGTTTTAAAAATTACTTACTTTACCATGAAGATCCAATAGAAGTAAAAATCATATGGCGAGTTGCAATCTAGAACAGCTCTGAATAGGAACGTGAAATGAAATATTATGTTGCTACAGCCTGTAGGTAAAATAAACCTTTTTGAAACGCTACTGGAACAAACTTGAGATAGCCGTTCTCACCGCTGCCTTTCTTCCTACCAACCTACAAAGGTGAGATGACGTAAGTGTGGAGCAGTGACAAAATGAAAACAGTGAACGAGAAAACCCCAATTTCAACACGGTCCGCACCTAAGAACCTGGAACGGGTAAACCTTCTGGAATATCGTAAAATTCTTTTTTTATACCGAGAGAACATTGATTCGTATAGGAATATTTACTGCGCTCTTAGCAGCAGATGTCAGTAGAACCTACTTCGTATACTGCCTGTGTTGACTGTTATGTTTTTACAACTCTAAAAACGTTATCACTAGCAACATTATTGAGATAGAAAATAAATTTAACAACTATTTTCTAAATAATGTGGTAAATGAAATAATACCTACAAATAATGACGAAGGTATGTGCAATTGAACATAAAAATGTGAATATAATGGAGCAAACCACACATGTGAATCTATAATCAATTATTTGAAATCTAAAAATTCTTGTTAATATGAGTTAAATAGTAAACTCATAACATTTTGTGGCAGTGAGCTTAGTAAACCTAAGTTTAATATGTAAAACTATTTTGAAGCACTGTTATCTTTCCTGACAGACTAAACCATGCAGTAACTAACCCTACACGTGCCTAGAAACGAGAATAGAAACAAAACAACAAATTATATACCTATAGCTCTATTAAACACCTTTTTAAAGGCAATTGAAAAACTTATTTACAAAGATTGTACGATCATATAATAAAATATCAAATATCATCTCCTTCACATTTTGCACTCCAACACGATTATTGAATAGAAAAAAATTTTTTTTCAGTCAATCAATACTATTTTAGAAGCATTAAATAATAATTAACAGGTGGTTGGGGAGTTAGGGGCCTGTATGATTTAGAAAAAGTGTTTGATTGTGTAAATTATAATGTATTTTGCTAACAAAAATGCATTATTATTGGATAAGGAATAATTTCCAAAAGTTTTTTGTCTACTATCTTAGTGAAATAATACAGGTGATACATCTAAAAAATAAAGACAGCATGGAGACCTTTCCTGAAGTAGTAAAAATAAAAAAACTGGGTGCCTCAGGGATCTGTTTTGGGTAATCTTTCGTTTTTAATTTGTAGAAATGACATTCCAAATTTCATCTATGGACGAGGCAACACTATAATATTTGCTGATGATACATGGTTTTTGGTGAGTCATAAAACAGACGATCAGTTAATGGCAAAAATCAAGGAGGTTGATTCAAAATGATCTGACTGGGTTATATACAACAAATAAGTAGAAAATTTTGATAAAACCAATTTTATAAGAGTACAAATCACATATATATTTTGTAATAATTATAAATTAAATAAAGTAGATGATGAGAAATTTCTGGGAGTATAGATAGAAGAAATGTTAATTGGGAAAGCGATATTTCTTTTCTAATCTCAAAATTGACTCCGGCTGTTTTTGTACTTAGCTGTATGAGCAATGTAGTAAAGCATAAGATACATGAAAGCATAAATTTTGCATATTTTCATTCACTAACATCTTATGGGATAGTTATTGTTTTTTGGGGGAAGGGAAAGGGGTACGAAAATTCTGAACATGCTAATAAATATTTAAATAACAAAAGACAGCAATTAGAATAACTACACAGAGTTATAAGTCAAAAATGCAAATAAAGAAACCGCCACATAAAATGATCCTTATAATTATACTTATAATTATGAAACACGAAACAGAAAAAGTAAATGCTACAAAACTTACGTACGGTGTATGTACATTTTTGACAATTCCAAAAGATAAGCCCAATAGGCTATATTTACGTTGAGTTTTTGGATTGATGCATAATTTAATGGATTTGGTCTTGCTTTTTTATTCTATTTAAATTTTTATTCTATTTAAATTCCTAACTATTTATCTGGTTTACGTAGTGGTCCTCCAGGCCCAAAGCATTAACAGGTTAGTTAAAATAATTTGACCTTACTATTACTATATTTGGTTTTATGCATCAGGGTTTTTTTATTTTTAATTTAAGTGTTATTTCTAGTTGTTCAAATTTGAATACTTTTAAAATGATTGTAAAAAGCAAAGATAATTCCAAAAATACATGACACCAACAAAGTCCATTAAGCTTTTCATTAAATAATAATAAGATAAACGTATGTTGACTACACGAATACAAAACAGCTTAAGATTAAAGCGGTACAAACATTTTTTGGTTGGGAATAATACACTGGAGTTTGTCGGCGTTGTTCGGAGACACTGTGGGCAGAATGCAAGGTTGTTTTTAGACTGACTCAAGTTTGCCGAAACTAATATACTCATGTTTATTGACAGCATTGTCTGCAAAACAATTGTCCTTTCAAAACTTAACATTTAGTTAGATATGCAGCTTAGACCTACGTACTGTATGTGTTTGACTAAAATCTAACTTCGACATGGAATTGACAACAAATACATAAACAATTACCTATAGTGCCACAAAACTGAAAATACATGCAAACCAAATTGTCTGAACTCATATAACGTTGATGATTGAGTATCTGTGATTCTGATGGCAATCATTATTACGACTGCACACAATAAGTCACTGCTTTGTTAACACCACCGGTCATGAAAAAATTAAAACTTATATAACACTAGTTGGTTCCCGCAACTTCGCTTACGAGTTTGTTTATTTAATGCGATAATGTTACTGAAAAAAATATTTTGAAAAGTGCTAAATGGGGTAAAATGACGTTAATGGCCATTAATGTCCATTTTAGAAACATTTTGAAAAGGAAAATTACTCAACAAATTTTTTTCGTTAACCTGTTCAGACTCCCACCTCCCCTGATCTATAATTAGTTTCGGTAGAAACTAGTTTTTACTCACTAAATTAAAATAATTTTGGGCACCTCGTTCCCTCACCTACAGGCCTACCCCATTTTGACCCGCCTTTCCCCAAAAGTAAATTTTTTTTGTCAGCTTTAAATTTCAGGGACGAATTAAATTTTTTGGGCATCCTGTTCTGTTCCCCGCACAATTATTTTGCAGAAATTTCATCGCAGTAGGATGACTGATATTGAACCGTATAGAAGACGAACCATCAATCATTTTTAAGACATAAACTAGCAGTTAACCTGTGACACTGCTCGCGTGTAATACTCGTAACAGCGAGCAGTTACTTAAATTGAAAGATCTTTTTGTACGCCAGATTTATAGGTCGGGCATCAAGTACTAGTAAAACTAAGCTGCAGGTTGAGCTTACTATGCAGCTGGCTATGAAGCTATAGCTGCCATGTGAAAAACAGTCAATCTATTCCAGCCAATCTTAACAACTATTCCAGGCCGTATTTATAGTCATAGCTAAACAGACCTTGAATATGAGAAAGTATTTGGTTGGTATAAATAGTATACGTGATATGATGACTCATTTACATCTAGCGTGATTATTGATGGCAGTGTCCTCAATACGTAGGAATCTAAAGTTATTTAAAAATAAATAAAATATTCACTCACTGGGCAAATAGAGGTTGTACAACCATATGTAACGGCATAATTGCAGAATGTTAACTTCCCTATAAGTTACTTCTGTAATGCTGTACAGTAAAGTGGGTATACTTTGCACCAGCATGGGTAACTTTTACCACCACATATATTGTTGAATAGGATGTTTGGTGAAGGGAAACCAGATGATGGCTGTGTATTCTAAAAAAAAATAATTTTATATACTCAGATAATGATCACTAATATTCTACAAATAAAAACACAGAAATATTATTGGTGGTGCAATGTTACCCATGATGGTGTAAAGTAAACCCAGTTTACGGTACTTGCTTTTTGGATCGTCTGCTTTGAGAGGTTTACAGAGGCAAACATACCATCCCTCCTAACATGTATTTCAGTTTTTTCTCATAATAAAAACTGAGTTACAGTATTTATTTATCGTGTTTACGTAAACATCATTCTGAAGCAAAACATACCTCAATATCTTAACTGGTTAGGTGGATATCATGGGGTGAATGAAAACAAATTTTGCGCTTTTTCACCTTTTTAGTGATCGTACTTTGCAAATCTTACCATCATGTGTTAAAAATTTATGTAAGTATCCAACTGAGATAAAAATACCGACAACAACCCACTGAGTCAAAGTGTAATCGACAATTCATTTAATAACTTCATTTAATTCCTTCACAGCTCTAAGAGTTCGGGTTTATAAAAGTTCTGATATTTGTTAACGGACATTTACGTATTAATCATCATAAAACAAAAAGTAGTTATATTAATATATACACATATTTCGACGGGTTCGATAGCATTCATTAATCTTAAACAAAAATCAGTGAACTCGATATATACTGATCACGTACCGAAAACATATTTTAAATTTTACATATTTGTTTTTTGAAAATACCGTGAAATATATTTTCAGACTTTGCGTAAACATCATTATAAAGCATACATCACTTTGTTATCTCTATAGGTTTTATAGTTATGGAAGAATAATCGAAAAAACACATTGCACATCTTTTCACTCCCTTAATTAAAGACTTTCGAAACTTCTTCAAGTCCTGTATTGTATAATTGTATACATATACAATTGAAGGAAAAATCAAGATGATAGCCCATTGGTTTCAAGCGGTACAGGCGGTTAACATAAACACATTCACCCCACCCCCACCCCCTTCTACTCTTTGAGAGAGGAATTTCGAAAGATCGAAAAATCACTTTTTTGGTACCAATTCAAATCAGCGCCATTTTGAGGTAAAAAGCAACACTGTATTCTGAAGGGTTCGATAGATATCCATTATTAAACAAAAACACATTTCAGGTATTATCACCCCCTTAAAGACTGAACTTCATAATACCTTAAATTGGATATGTTTTTATGATTAACCTATTTGCTTAAAAGTCATGACGATAGGCCGTCGGGTTCGAGCTATGTAGACGAATCTTAATAAACACATTTCATCCTTTATAAAACACATTTCACCCCTATTTATCCCCTTTCTTAGGGGACGAATTTCAAAAATTTTCTAGTTCTCACAAACGACCTACAGGGAGCCAACACAAAAATTTTCCATTCCTAAGTTTAGCAGTTTGGACTGCAGTTTGATATGTCAGTCAGTCAGTGTTCTCATTTATACATAGAGACGAGTACACAGAGACCGCTAATCAATAAGAAGAAGTGTTTTTGTTCACCTGAGAGTCATTGTGGTCATGAAGGGCAAACTACAACACTGGACATGAAATAAACACACTGCAATGGATGCATTCACAGTGGTTTACTAAAAATTACCACAATTATAAAAATTTAGCTGAAACTTACAGAACATTTTTGGAACATACATTTTTGGTACGTTGATTAGAATTATAGGATCTGTTACACACGCGAACCTGGTAAAGCACGCACAGCTTCACTGATGCGAGGGAACAATTAGCCTATTCAGGGTCATTCCGCACAAAATGGGACATTATAGTGATTTAAAAATATGTTTATAGCTATGTGTGTACAGAAATTTCTAAATATTTAATGTTTGAAGTTTGTAACATAATCAAAAATTATTGTTTAGAAATGTCTGAAAAGGTAGATTTTTTAACTCAAAGTTTATGTTTGTGGCTCCTTGTTCAGTTCACAAAGTCTTAAATTAATAATGGTATCATTTTAATTTGATGTTACCTTATGCATATTTTTTTAGTATGTTTCAATTAAGGTACCTTTAAGAAAACGAAACAGCATACACTTACAGTTTTTGTAGAATAATTATCATCATTCTGGGTGTTTTAGGCTATGAGTGTTCTATGTCACACTCGTGAAGGAAAACGGACAAAAGTTTCCATAGACAAGAAACGGGTTTTGTTAACCAAGACATATTGTGACATAACAACGTCAAGAGTGTATATCATCGAATAAAAATATTTAGAGTATAACAGTTATCCTTTAAACTATATCCAAGAACGTTACTTGTTAGGCCTATGCTTTTTACATTGCCATGAAAATAGCCTAAGCTTGTGAAATATTCACACATACCAGTGCTCTTCCCAATACTATTGTCACTAGGAAGTCAGATTAGAATGAACTGCAACTGAATTCTGTAGTTCCAATATCTTGCACAACCTGCAAGTACCATTCTAAATGTAAAAAAAAATCAAATTACTTCAACGAATTAACCCATAGATTCAAGTATTCTGAAAAGTATTCAGACTCTCAGTGAAGCTTCTGAAGATATAGCCACAGTAATTTAAAGAGAAGAAGGATAAATCAGGCCAGAACCAAAAAGCTGGAAGATATTTATTCCTTGATAAACCTGGAAAGCTTAAATTAAAAAAATTAATAAATAAATAAAATTGGAGTAATCTGCTAAAGATGGGAATTGAAATTGGTTTGCTGTTTGTACTTTGTGATACCAATGGTAAACTCTTCAAGGCAAAAATGGTGACATTCGTTACATGAATAAATAAAGTCTCATTGTATTAAAATATCCAAATTTAAGGGCGTACTAATAAATACGAGTAATTTATATCTGAAAAACACCCTAATGCTCTCATAGATAATCTTTTGAATTGCATTTTCCTTTTGTTTCAGTTCTAAGTATAATTTTTTGTCTGTGAACTTGTGCTAGTTCATGTGTGTTAACATCTTAATGAACGAATCATGCTGGACGATAATAGGACGGCAGTAAAAAACTTTTCCCCTGACACAAACCATTGTGTCGCACCCATGACGGGACCACACTGTCAGTATGAATTTAGCAGTTATGTTTAGATATTTAAAAACTACAGGGTTGTAT
The DNA here is from genome assembly GCA_003012365.1 of Medauroidea extradentata. NCBI lineage: Eukaryota > Metazoa > Arthropoda > Insecta > Phasmatodea > Phasmatidae > Medauroidea > Medauroidea extradentata. The sequence goes on along the minus strand of PNEQ01076840.1, from coordinate 44,630 downwards.
AAATGTAGTCCTGAACGAATTGAAATTTTATTGGTATTACATTCACAGAATTATTAGTTCAAGTAGAAAACTCTTACAAGAAGTCCAAAATTTGTAACACTCGTGACGCAAGGATTTCTAATGATAACTTCACCTCATTAAATTATATTTTATTATTTGTGTATTAATTATATAGGGCAACTGAGTTGTTTATTAATGAACTGCACAAGAACATATTTCATTTTCATATAGTTAGTTTCTTCTGCGTTTCAAACTGTCTGTAGCTCACACCGGTGACAATGGAATGACCCAGCAGTGTGGTGAGGAAATTTTCGGTTATGCGCTATGTATATTCTCATCCAGAGACCAGATGACTCTGGTAGTTTGTAGCTTTAGGGCCATTTATTGCCCTCTGCCAGGCGACCTTGAGTCTCATCCCTCTACTGTACCACCCCTTCCCCCTAACCGTCCCTTGCAAGTCCCTTCGACAAAAGGCGACATCCGGCATTTCACTCAGCCAGCTACCTGCCTTCTGTATGAAGAATTTAGTTCTGATTTCTCCTACATGGCAGCGGTACCCTCCAGACCTCCAAAACCCCGAGCTTTGGTCCCTCACCACCAGGGCGACACAAAATTTTGTGCAACACGAAAAGCCTAGGCACTGACAGTCTGTATATCTTAGTCGTCTGTGCACAAGGCGCTGGTTGCGGATATTGACCAGGAGACCATAATGGTGGAGGAAATTAACCCCGATGATAAGCTTGGTGACACTTGCCACGACAAAAAGCCACACGAAATCACAGCTTAGTCAGAGGATGAGGGTAAATTTGAAAAAACCATAGACAGAGATGGGTGAGCCATTTGCAGCAAAAAATGTATATTCTGACTTGCCACACCCTCCTGATAGCAGAGAACACACAAATGTTGGAACCAGTATCTACTAAGAACTTTACCTTGGTTACACTGTCAATGACAAAGATGCAGCTGCTTGGTGCATGGGTGATGTCACTGGCCCCATCAACGAGTCCCATGTTCGTTTCAAACAGGGTAGGTACAGAAAAAGTACATCTTTCGCAGCATCTCCAAAATGCCGGTGGTGCCAGCAAACTCTAGGAGGACTTCTGCAGAGACAGTGCCGTCAGCTTGATGCAGATGGTGAGCGGTCCCGGCAGCTGCTGCATTGACTGCTGTGAGTGGCAGCGACTGCTATTTTGTGCTGTAAAATCACTGCCACTTCACCGATTTTCGTGGTCATCAGTGAGGCCATCCTGTTGAACATTGCGTCCAGGGATACAGTCTCCACTACCTGTGACCTCGGATTGGTGTCGGGGTATGTCATCTGCCAGGTCGGCCAACGAGTCCAGGGGCGAGTGAGATTAACTAGCTAGGATCGATTACATCGGGGTTGGTAGGCAGTCCAGCCATTGCGACCTGAGAAGTTCTTCAGGTATAGCAGTCCCTGCTAGGCTCAGCAAGTGCCTAAGGAACTGGAAGGACCTTCCGTCGCCACTCTCCTCATGTTCCAGCAATTGTGTGGTTCTTCGTTCCTGGGAGGCATTCAGCTATCAGTTCTATGAGTTTCTGATATTGGCCCTCATCTTGGGGGCTAGTCAGTACATAGCGAACTTCCATTGCAAGTTTGCTACCCAAATTTACAGCCACATTAATGAATTTTGTCTGATTTTCGTACTGAGCGAAATCGCAAAATTTTCGCCAAAATCCAGCACTTTGCGTGAAATTACACAAACTAAGAAAAATCGCAAAAAATATCACGTAATGAATGCTTTTTTTAGTCTGTTTATGTTTGGCTCGATAAATCAATATAAGTTGATTAGTACCTGCAACGGTATGATACATCGCAACATCAATTGTGTGTATATCGATACGATTGACACAGTTTCGATGAAAATTATTGCTGTTGATAATAATATAACAAAGCCGCGATGGCATTTAGTTCTGTTAAGATAGTATTTGTTTGGAGCAGTTTGGAGTGTTTATTGTGTGGAAGCGATTTTTACCACAAATGCAGTGACTAACGCGTTAAATATGGTGGTTACCGTTTACAACCGCAAGAGAGAATTCACATATAAAGGTTTTTATGTCTTCAACAAGGTTAACAAAATATTAATTTGCAAATATTGTAACGTGCACATCGAGTGGGCCAGGAAAGATGTGTTTGTGAAACACATAAATGGAAAAAATGAAGGCATTTGCATAGGAGGCAAAACAATCTCAAGCTGCCTCAATTTCAGGCGCTGTTAAATGTCAAGTTTCACTCACGGACATTGCTTCCCGCACGGAAATGGTGAAAGATGACTGGCAAGCATTTATAACCTCAACAGTTTGCGCATTTATGGAAGCTTATATACCACTAGAAAAAATTGACCTCCCCAAAATAAGAGAGTGGATGAATTAGTACTTTGAAGGCATTTTAAAATGTTAATTTATTTTAAAGTTTTGATTCCTAAATAGATTTACTAGGTAGGTCTACTTTAAATTGCAACAGTTAGGACTAAATTCAATATTAGTCTATTGCTGCTCAACGTTGACTAAAATTTAAATATTTTAAAGTATTGTAGCCTACAAGAATGAAATACAAAACTAGGATAGGCCTAATCTATTATCATACATTAACAAATATTTAGACTTACTTATAAAATCTCAATCTGAGTAACCACAGGTCAAAAAAATTAAGTTAAGCTGTCTAGTTCCAAATTATGGTGATGTATACAAGTACACAAGCGGAACAGTTGTTGATCACCTTGATGTTAACGTTGAAGTTTGCCGTAATTATATACTTATATATGTGTTTGTCGCTCATGTTCAGTAAGTAAACAAATGTAAAGAAAAAGTGTAAATAGCAGGAAATAGAAATATTGAGTGTTGTAAACAATGGGAGCATTCCTTTTCTATAGTCTTTAATACCACATTAAGTCCTAACAAGTGAAAATGAATTAAATATGCATACTGTTACAAGTTGGGGCTAGGTACGTTTGTTGATGGAGGTCTTTAATAAAAGAAAGAAAATTAATAAAGCTAACATAGTTTATTTACAACTATCTACACAAAAAAACTATGTCTATAATGATTAATCACAATAGAGGTCTAACAAAACAAATAACTACTATTTACATACATGATATAAAATCTATATAAGTTCTCTGTACAAGGAAAGTCTTTATAATCACTCACAATGGTGGACACAATGAATGAGCACCGATGAACCTTTTGTGGTTCAGAAACCCCTTCTTACCACTACTTGCCGCGATCCAACTCGTCGGACACCCTCAAACACTTGTCGCAACACAATACTTCTCACCACTCGTCACATTTATTTTAACTTTCACCAGGCACCTGACAACCAAAAACTCTATTGCCTATGCCACAGCTCTCTTTTATACACTCACCCTAAAGTCTAGAATTCTCTCGGAAAGTCTTTGATCGCAAACCTCCTGGAAAGGTGTCGCATAAGAGCACCCCGCAAGATATAGTATGAACAGGAATACTCTAGACCACAATATCTCCTATTGGGTGCAGGTGGTCGCCACCACACATGGGCGGCACAACATACCCAGAACCTCTTTGTTATTGCCGCTGCTGTATCAGCTTACACTGCTCTCCGCTATCGCGGCATGCAGGTGGTTATCGTGGCATCACTCAAGGTAATACAATCTTTACAGAGAACAAGGAGGTCTTTTAGCTCTGCCGCCACTATATCGCATTACACTGCTCAGCCAGATAGTTGTGACTCGCAACAATACTTTTATGTGAAAAAGTTTCTTTTCCCAAAATAGGAATTTTCATGCGAATATTCCCAACATTTATTTTACCGGTAATAATCCCATCACAAGTTACATCATTATAGTGCTGGGCATATATGGCCTGGTTTGATGCAACAATATACCACACCCAGACAATAGGGTATGCTATGTTGGTAAGTGTTGAACGTTTCTTATTTCTTTGCTCCCAGAACTACGGACTGTTCAGAAGTCAGCAGACATTTGACTATAGTCGAATATACAAAATATTTCTAAATTGCGACATGCGACTTTAGTCGAACATCGAATTAAATGACTCTGTAAACCATAGATACATTGTTTTCAGCCTTAAAAATAACCAAAAAAAAACTACGTATTTACAAAAAAAAAAAGTTTTTTTAATATTTTTTTACACTATCTTGGCCCAATTAAAAATTTTTTATTCCACAGCAAAAGAGTTAACCACTACAGTATGTGTTACCTCATGTCAAAAGATATTGTACTGATTTGATGAAGGAATCATTGTAATGAATAAATAACTTGCATATTTGCTTTTTAATTTATTTGCCACTACAAAATATGTGTGTTAGCGCTGGTAAATGTATATTGAGGTTAATTTCACGTATGTTCTCAGCTTCACTGATAGTTTGGTAGATGTTTGGCACCATTTTTGTTACTTTCTTTTGGAACAATGCAACTATTGTTGTTGAGTGCAACAAGTATCACATCTTCAGGAACTTCAATGAATACCATTTGCAGTGCAGATGCTTTTAAGAATGTTTTGGATTAGAACTAAACAGCAATGGTGAATCCATTTCAGGATTTTCGTAAGAAGCATAAAAGCCTGAATTGTAACGATTCCAACCATAATATTTTTCTTCATGTTATCAAAAACATTATATCTCTGTATATTTCCTAAATGAGAACCATTGAGGATAAAAATATCCCAAATTATAACTATTCTTATAGGATACTTGTCAAGTCACCCAGTTTCTCGTGATTTAGATGTATTAGGGAATTGGTAATAATAAATGGGGTTGTAACCGAGGGAATTTATGTTGACTTATTTTTATTTTAGAAAGTATTTTTTTTTGTATATCTGAGAGAAAAAACAATAACCTAGAAATGTGGGGTTCGGGTATACACAGAACTTAGCCTGTAATGGGCTCCTTGGCAAGGAATCTAATGTGTTTATTGGCCCAGCCATATTATTTGGAACTTATGTGCTCGTGTGTGTGGCTGCAAGTGTAAGCTGTGAACAGATTTCGTCGCCGTTCTTCACTACTTCGGACGCTTTCGGGTCCCGTCGGCTGTCTTCATGCTCCCTCCATTTCTTTCCCTCTTCCGTCCCTTCCCCCACCTGTGATGCTCGGCCGGCCTTCCGCCTCTCGAACAAGCTAACTACCGGCAGTCTTGACACCACCTTCGACTGGGCTAGTTCTGGCCGCTCCCTCATCGACACTCCGCAGGCTACGATACGTACAGTAAGTTTTCAGTTTGCGTTTTAACCTTGTTTATTTTGAATCCTACGAGCTGGGTACTTCAGCTACCAGTGCAGTAAATCGCGCGTCTACTCCTTTGCATTTCACTGTTTTTCAACCACGTTAGCCGTCTGTGTGTCGATGGGGACCGCCCGTTTAATGTATCTTGTTTCAGCCCTGGTTAAGAATCGCCTTCTGCGGCGTTATATTGATATACCTGCTTCTGTATTGCTGTCGTCGCGCTTGTGCGCTTGTTGTACTCTTTTGGCACCAAATAAATCGTGATTTTTGTAACCAAACTTGCCACTCTTGTACCCATTCATTTAGTGTGACCTCTCGGGATTCCGACCCAGTTGTATAGCGTGCTGTTAGTCGGCACAAATCTGCGCGACTCTGCTTGGGTTGTGTTCCCGAGTGGTAGTTGTGGCACTAGATTCTGCCTTGGCCATTCCCTTTGGTATATTTTTCGCTTTGTTATTTTGGATTAGTGGCAACACGATAGCTTGTTCTGGTAATAGTGCTGCGTTTGTTTATATCATGGGATGTCTAGAATTACGCGAATACCTACGTGAAGCGGCATTCACATTTGTCAATCAAGAAAATATTACAGCATTCCGCATGTGAGCATTGGCGTATGTCAATGGGTTGCAATCTGTGGAACATAGCTTGGGGGTTGTGGCTAATGAGGGCCCGATCACTGCGACACAAAGTGTGTTGGTGTCGCGTTTGTCAGAGGTGCCAGTGTTGTGCATTGCTTGCGCCTGATAATGTGTTGCGTTTCCTTGTTCAACTTGATCAGCTGACCGGGTTGTTTCCCGGCGTATCTGGGAGTATGTTTTTATCTTGTTTAGCGGCCCGTGTCACAGGGCATGCGGTGGAAATATTGGGTGATGTGGTGGGTGGCGAAGCGACATATGAAGCGTTTAAAGGTCAGTTGTTGTCACACGCTGGTTCCCCGACAGTTTGGTCGAGCTTTAAGAGACTGTTTGTGGATAGGTTCCAATGACAGGGCGAGACCGTGCCTGAATATGTGCAGGACGTTTTGGGATTTTCATAGGCGATGAATATGTCGCGATCTGAAATCAAATTGGTTGCGTCGGTCACAGAACACTTCTCGCCCGAAGCGCGAAGACACAGGTTTGTGCAGCCGACCCCGCACACGTATGTTGAATTACGATTGCTGGCGCTTGACATCCAGAGGGAAATGCACGTGGAACGTGAATTCTATAAGACCGTGGTTTCTCCTCCCGCCCTTGCGACGTTAGGTGACGTGGGTTTAGGCCGTGTTAAGGCCGATACCCCGACGACGAACACGGGCATGAATGCTAGCCATGCTGCTGATGAGTCCGGGGAGCACTCCTTTTTTTAATAAATCCTACTCTTTTTCCGGGCCTATAGCCCATTGATTGCCCGCGACGCCTAGGAATGTCAGGTGCGGAAATTGTACTGACCTCGGGCATTCGTCACTTCGATGCGACAAGCCGAGGGTTCCTCGTGATCAGCTGACTTGCTTCAAATATCGTAAACCTGGGCATTTACGATTTTCCTGTTCGGAAAACTGAATTTTGCCTTCCGGGAGCGTGCGACACAGGGTAATCGGGTTGGAGTATTTGCTGCACGTGATGATTGTTTCGTGATGTTAGACTGCCACGGGAAATCCCGAGCGGCCTTGGTTGATTCCGGGTCGTCGCATTCATTTGTACGTCGTAGTTTTTTGAATTGTCTGCTTAAAACTAATGTGCATTTGGCCGCCCGAGTTGACAGTTCTGTTGCGTTGACTTCATGCTTAGCTACTGGGGGTCTGGTGCAGTGTGATTGTGCTGTCAAGTTGCATGTGAAAATTGGACTATTTTCATGGAATTTCCGGTTGTGGGTGATGCCCAACCTTATTGCCGACGTCATTTTGGGGGTGGATTTTCTGACCCGTGTTTGAGCGGATGTCGAAGTCCATGCTCGACGCTTGTATTTTAAGCTGGCGCCAGAGCATTCGTGTTCACTAATTAATAATGTGGCATGTTCCCCGATTCCATAAGGGTGGATCGCCGTTGCCGATGCCACCTCAACTCAGGGCCTTCAAGCTCTTCTGAATGAGTTTCGTGATGTTATCACCCCCAAGATTGGCAAGTGCGATGTGCTGCCCTACAGGTTTTCAGTGACTGATGATATGCCAGTCCAGTTGCCATATTACACATACAACCCGCACAAGTTGGTTATCATGCGTGAGGTAATCGGCAAGTTGTTGCAAGAGGGAGTTATCCCTCCGTCAACTTCGGATTATGTGTGCCCCGCATTCCTCGTGAAGAAAGGTAGTGGTGCTGGTTATCGTCTTGTGACAGAAATGACCGAGATTAACCACAAGATTCATTTGGACCATTTTCCTGTTCCCACTCTAGATTCTGCCCTTCAACATTTAGGTAAAGCTAGTATTTTTTCTATAATTGACCTTAGTTCCAGTTTTCACCAGTGTCTCCTCCATCCTGACTGTCGTAAATACACTGCCTTTTGTACTCAGTGGGCACAATATGAGTTTAACAGAATACCCATGGGCGCTTGTTTTGGCACGCAGACATTGTCACGCATGATGGATCATGTGTTGTCCGACATAAAATTTCAGTATGTTTATAATTATATTGATTATATTATAGTTTACAGTAATTCCTTTGCCGAACACCTGGAACATTTGCGAGAAATGCTGGGACGCTTGCGTAAGACCGGGCTTACGGTCAACCCAGCTAAGGTTACTTGGGCGTCTCCGCTGGTAAAATTTCTAGGGTATATTGTGACTGGTGGGCAGTTGGTGATGGACCCGAGTCGGGTGATTCCGATTGTGAATTTTCCACGCCCAAAGTCAGTGAAAGGAGTGTCTCGGTTTATTGGTCTCATGGGCTACTATGCACATTTCATCTCTCATTTCGCGGAACTCGCATGCCCCCTGAATGCGTTGAAGCGTAAGAATGTACCCTTTACTTGGGGTGATGAACAGGAACGTAGTTTCAATGTGCTGAAGTCTAAGTTAGCCTCCTCTCCTGCGCTTGCCCTGGAAGATTTTGACCAACGCTTTGTTTTGCATGTCAATGCCTCGAGTGTTGCTTTTGGTGCTGCCCTCGGACAGTGGTGCGACGGTAGGGTTTCACCGGTGGCCTTTGCCAGCCGTACTGTGACTGAGGCAGAGCGTCGTTTGAGCGCCTTCGAGAAAGAGGCTTTAGCTTGTGTTTGGGGGGGACTGGGAAATTTGAATCCTTTTTGGCGGCTAATGAATTGGACCTTTGCACTGACAACCAGGCCGTGTCCTGGCTTTTGGGTCATGCTAATGATTTCGGTAAGCTCGGTTGGTGGGCGTTTAGGTTGTTGAAGTTTAAGTTTGTGATTAAACATGTCCCTGGTAACAGTAATGTGGTGGCAGACGCACTTTCCCGCATGTACTGTCCGGAGGACTATGAATGTGATCCGGAAGAGCTTTCAGCTCGTTGTGCGGCCTTTACCACCAATTCTTTGCTTTATTCCCATCTTGAGAGCACAGGCTGATGATCCTGAATGTCAGGACATAGCACGACATGTGGCCCTCAGTGAGTATGTTCCCTATCGAGTGAGTGACAACTTCATGTATTATGGGAGGCGTTGGGGAAAGTTACGAAAATTGTTGGTCCCGGAAATCACCAGATCTGAGCTTTTGACTTACTGTAATGCCTCGCCGTTCGGTGGTCATGCAGGACGTGCTGGCACTCTCCATTAGCTCAGCGCTTGGTTCTATTGGTGTATGTATGTATCGGGATGTTCGTAATTTCGTGCGGGGGTGTGATATTTGACAGCGAGCAAAGGCTCCTAAGACCACTAAGGTAGGATTGTATTCCGCCGAGGAGGCAGTGTGTGTCTGGGATACCTTGCACTGTGATGTGTTTGGCCCCATGACACGTTCCCTCAAAGGCAATTTGTATGTCCTTATTGTCCTTGATACTTTCAGTAAATTTGTCAACCTCATCGCTATGCGAAATGTGAAGAGCGTCACCATAATACGGCTCCTCACTGAGCGAGTGTGGACTACGTTCGGACCTCCCGCGCATTTCGTCACCGATAATGCTGTTTATTTTTGCTCAACCACCTTTCGTGATATGTGCTTCCGCTGGGCCATAAATCACTTTACGTTGAGTCCCTACTACCCCTGTGGAAACCAGGTAGAGCGTTTTAACCGCAATTTGATGGTAACTTTGTCAGCCTTGTACCATTCTTACCAGTGTGATTGGGATGTGGATCTCGACTTGGTAAACATAGGTTTTAATTCAGTTACCCATGGGGCTACTAAGAGCACTCCGGCGAGAATATTGTTAGGTAGGGATTTAATCTACACTTTACTGAATGTTTGGGGAGTCCCTTCTCCTTTGTTGCCTTTGTCAGATGCACAGCGGGAATTGCTAAGTCACCGGACTTTTGGTAATATTACAGACACTCGCCTTCGCACCCTGGACCGAGTGAACGCCCAGCGAATTCCAGGGACTTCTCATGTGGGGCAAGAGGTTTTTTGTCGCTCTTTCATTCTTCCATCGCGTGCTAAGGATATTTCTAGCAAGCTTACCCTCCCCTATGATGGACCGTTCCGGATATCCCGTATGCTCGGGCCGAATACAGTTTTGTTGCAAGATTGTGTCTCGGGGCGGGTGCACCGGAAGGCTCATGTGAGTCACTTGAAGGTTGCCAGCCGAGATGATGATGATAGTGACTAACCTTGAGCATCAGTTTGTTGCAGGTACTTGGGCCATCGTGGGAATGCTTCGGGGTTCTGCCAGACACGTGTTCCACTCGACCCTTCCCTAGCGCTCGTAGGTGGTGTGTGTGTAACTGTTCGTTTGTGTGGTGTATAGTGGTGTGTTAGGTTTGTGTTGCACATTGTTTTTGTGGTGTCTTGAGTAATGTGCTGTGCTGCTGTGCTTTGTGGTAGACTGCCCTTTGTATTGTTTTTTTTTATTTGTTGTGTTTACCGTATGTGTAGGCGCCTACTTCTAGTATTTGCTCTGATCGGAGGTGTTTATTTACTCTTAGATATTTATATTTTTTATTTTTTTGATTATAAGATAATGCTATTTGCGCTATTGATAAGTGTGTTTTGCTGTTTGTGCATTTTTTGATTTGTTGTATATTATTAGTACCTGAATTGCAACACTAGTCGTTAGGCAATTGGTTCTTGTCTTGTTAATGTGTTCTGTGAATATTTTAGTATATTTATTGTATGTAGTGTAAAGCTTTAGACAAATGTTTTATTGTGAAAGATTATTTTTATTCGTAAAATTGTTCCTTGTGGTGAGTTTGATTATTACTGTGTTTTCTGAGGAGATTGTTTTCCAAGGTAATTTCATCTTAATGTTTCGTTGGGTTAACTTGTATCATGTATTGTTTCATGTGCGGTTTGCTGCTTCGCTCGAGCTATCCTTCTTCCGTTCCTCTTACCTCAGAGGAGCCTGCATTCTTTGGATGCGTGACCCGAAGTCCTTTTGCCTGCTGATGAAGCTTCGCTGGCCATGCCTTTTGGGGACCGGAGCTGCCTTGAAGCCCCTTCATCGAGAGATTTTGGCCTGTCAAAATTTAACCAAGTGGTTTTCGTGTTTACTACATTTAATGGACCACTTACTTGTGAAATAGCTGGGGTGGGGGTTTGAACTGGGGGTTCGGGTATGCACAGAACTTAGCCTGTAGTGGGATCCTTGGCAAGGAATCTATTGTGTTACTTGGCGCACCCATATTATTTGGAACTTATGTGCTTGTGTGTGTGGCTGCAAGTGTAAGCTGTGAACAGATTTCGTCGCCGTTCTTCACTACTTCGGACGCTTTCGGGTCCCGTCGGCTGTCTTCATGCTCCCTCCATTTCTTTCCCTCTTTCGTCCCTTCCCCCACCTGTGATGCTCGGCCGGCCTTCCGCCTCTCGAGCAAGCTAACTCCCGGCAGACTTGACGCTGCCTTCGACTGGGCTAGTTCTGGCCGCTCCCTCATCAACACTCCGCAGGCTACGATACGTATGGTAAGTTTTCAGTTTGCGTTTTAACCTTGTTTATTGTGAATCGTACAAGCTGGGTGCTTCTGCTACCAGTGCAGTAAATTGCGCATCTACTCCTTTGCATTTCACTGTTTTAAAACCGCATTAGCCGTCTGTGTGTTGATGCGGACTGCCCGTTTAATGTATTTTGATTCAGCCCTTGTTAAGAATCGTCTTCCGCGGCGTTTTATTGATGTACCTGCTTCTGTATTGCTGTCGTCGCGCTTGTGCGCTTGTTGTACTCTTTTGGCACCAAATAAATCGTGATTTTTGTAACCGAACTTGCCACTCTTATACCCATTAATTTAGTGTGACCCCTAGGGATTCTGACCCAGTTGTATAGCGTGCCGTTAGACGTCACAACCTAATAAAAAAAATTTCAACATTTGACAACAGCCACAAACTGCACCAAAATTTTTCCAAAAATTTTCAATAAATCTATTAGTACCACCCTGTTCTTACGATCCTGTTACTGGAGTAATATCATAACTAATTATGCCAAATGGAAGATATTTGAGTGGTTAAATCTGATTTACTATTTAAGAAAACTAATTTCTAAAATGTTATCAGATATTAATGTAGCTATTTTAAAATTTGTGTATGCAAAATAATGGGTAACTCAACTTTTGTGATTCTGAACATTAAAAGTTTTTAATGAACTTAACATTTTATTTCATGCTTATGATAATGGAATTTGCAACAATAATTTTTAAAATATTGTCTATTAGTATCGTTACTAGGATCCACTAAAATTTGCAAGTGTGTAAAAATACTGCAATATCTAGAAAAGGGTAAACTCACACATCTTACTTTGTTATGGTTACGAAAAATTTTAATACCTTAATAAAGTTAAAGACAAACAGTAGATGTTTCAAACAAAGAAATAAATTAAAAGACACATTAAAAGATAATTATAGATTACCAGAAGTATTGTGATGTACAACCAGAAGTTATGGTTTTGGTTGTGCATCACTTTGTTGTGTGGTGCGCACTTCGCTCGCCCTGATTAAGAGAAGAGGGGAAGGTGCATTCACACATGCGCGTAAAGGGTGGCCAGTCAGGTGTGCTGAAGGTAGGAGGGGTATTGATCGTGCGCCGGGCGAAAGGTATTGACCACTAAGACTGCTAAGCAAGCTGGCATCAAGTATGTTATCAAATCAAGTATGTATCAAATATGATACCAGTCGCGTAGTTTTTTTTTTTATGAGTACTGCTGAAGCGATGGTACTAGGTGTGGCGATGTTAAAGTATGTATCTGTATGATCGTGGAAACTTGTATGGCGAGTGCATTATTAGTGTTTGCTAAAATGCACTGCGCTAGGTAGCATGAAGCCCGGAAAGTCGGCGAGCAAAATGGCCAGGCTGGCGGTCTGGAAAGTTAAAACGAGCTCGTCAATTGGAAGGTTAGCGGACCTCGCAGCAACTCTGGTGTTGCGGTGTTGCAGTTAACGTTAATGACATGTTTTTTTGGTAATTCCGAGTACCTAACGCACTCACTAGTACATTTTTGGAGGTGTTCGTGTTTCGAGTAAACGCCTGCTGACTTTGACGGCACATGTGTGCGCGTGTTGTGCTTCGGCGACTACCTGGTGTAGGAGGAAATTTCGCCTGCTGTTCTGGTATCTTCAAGAGCCTTGCCGGGCTCAGCGTCCGGCCTAGTTTTAAGGCCGACAATTACGATAATCAAACAGGTTTGGACGGACGGCGAGTTCACCAAGGTCAGCACATAAGGTACTGTTTCGGTATTTATTTACTTCTCCTCTTGAACAGGGCGGACGGATACAAATACCAATTCTGTGAAGAATACAAGAAATTGTCAACTTGTGTTATACCCTTCAAATTCATTTAAATTGTTTGTAATGCACATTATCATTGATAGTAAACTGGTTGACAGACTTAGTGCATATACATGAATGGTTGAAAGTGGACTTAGGGCATGTCAAATACTGGTTGAAAATACTTCACCTTGGATTGTGGGCAAATGTACCCTTCAATTCATTTAACTTGTTTGTAATGCATATAAAGCTTATTGTTGATAGTAAATTGGTTGACAGACATATACATTACTGGTTGAGAATGGACTTAGTGGATGTCAAATACTTAGTGTAACTTCAACTATATGTAGAGAATGAGGTAAACATTGATTCGAGATTGACTTTGATATCATCCCCACTAGGGTGTGATGAGAATCGCTGTAATTTTTGATATCGTAATCCTTGTATTTATTTTTTTTTTACTTCAAATATATGATATGCATACTCTGAGAAAAATAAATACATTGTTACAAGTTGCGGGTGTAATAACTTCGCGGTACTTATCGGTACAACAACAGATACATTTTATTTGTGCCTAATACACCTGCAGCTTTTACCTGCCATAGCTGAACTGCCGTGCCCGGATGTGTATTGCCAACCTTACAGTGCATAATATAACACACTCCTCTCCTACCCACAGCAACAATACAAAACAACAAGAACACACAAAGCACATAATAAACAGTCATACAACAACTATAAGTTTACACTTGTTACATATCCGTTACTTTCTTGGGGACCCTGCTTCTTTTAGGGTATCGTGGTTGATTGTTGGCATCATCACTCGCGATCATACTCCCTTCCCCTTGCACAAACCCCTTAAAACCTTCTTCAGTGCTGCTACAACTCCAGCTTCCTCCATCTTGGCTACTGCCTGCTGCACAGAAGTTGAGGTTTGGTCACAAGATGGCAGTCTTGCTTCTCTGCTATTGTCCTGCACGCTGCTGGCCTTTTTTGCATCCTTCTAAGGCAGTGATGGAAGGGGACGGAGCTGATCTAGGCGACGGCGATAAGTGGCCCCACTGGTTCCTTGTACCTTGTATGTAATAGGACCCAGCTTGGCAATAACGACACCCTTCTCCCACCTCTTCTTCCCACGTGTATAAACTGTAAACCCCACCCCGTCATTTACATCAAAAGTCCTGCTCCTATGGGTAGAATTGAGAACAACAGGACCAATTTGCCGAACTCTTAACAGTTGTAGCCACTGACGGAGTAAATAAAGACAAACGGTTGCGAACCACTCTGCCAAACATCAAACTACTTGGGGACTCCCCTGTGACTCTATGAGGCGTGATTCTGTAGTTCAACAGGAAGTGGGGTAAGGCTGTGCTAAGTGGAACATGGAAGTGAACCAGTGACTTTATTTTGTTTTTAAGGTTTTGACCATGTTCTCTGCTAATCCGTTTGAAGACGGGTGATAGGGTGGTGAAAATGTGTGCTTTATAGCGTTGTGCTTGCAAAAACAACTAAACTCCTCTGATGAGAACTGGACACCATTGTCCGAGACAAGTTGTTCTGGCAAACCATACACAGCGAAGCACCAACGCAACTGTGTTATTACTGCTTCTGATGTAATACTGGGAAGAACACTAATTTCTGGCCATTTTGTGTGGCTGTCTACGAGGACTAGAAAGTACTTTCCCATGGAACGGGCCCGCTATATCCACATGAACTCTTTGCCATGGCCGGTCAGGCCATGCCCATGGCAGAAGGATTGACATGTCTGGCAAGGACTTATTATGAAAACATGGTATACAAGCAGACACCACCTCTTCCAAACCCTTGTCTATCTGAGGCCACCATACATAGGAACGTGATAGCGCTTTCATTTTGCATATTCCAAAGTGGCTGGTGTGCAGCTCCAGTAAGACTCTCGCCTGCAAAGCACGTGGAATAACCACCCGGTGACCCCACATCACACAACCCCCTTCTAGTGCAAGTTCATTCCTCTTTCCATAGAACGGCTTGAGAAGTTCGGACGGCTGCATGGACCAACCATCTCTCAAACACAAAATTACTTTACTCAACACTCCATCCCTTTCAGATGCCTGCCTAATTTCCTTAGGTGTCACTGGCAAGAATTCTGACACCCCTATATCCAAATATGAAAACTGCACTGGGGAGGGTTCAACATTTTGAAGCAGTAACCTAGAGAGGCCATCAGCATTTGAGTTGGTGTCGCCCTTTGCATACTGAATAGTGTAATCAAAACCCTGAAGAAGAACTGCCCAACGCTGCAACCTGTTGGCAGCAAGCTGTGGAATGCCACAATGGCTACCTAGAATATGAGTTAATGGTTGATGAGCCTGTTATAAGGGTGAAACTGCGACCATATAGGTACTGAAAAACTTTTTTACTCCAAGTATAATTGCTAATGCTTCTCTATCCAGCTGAGAATATCCTTTCTCTGTAGGCGACAAGGTGCAAGAAGCAAACACAATTGGCCTTTCCTCCCCACTGGGCAGAGTGTGGCTCAAAACTACTTCCACACCATAGGGGGATGCATCACATGTCAACCTAAAAGGCAAATCTGGGTTGTAGTGTATGACAACATCTGAAGAGACAACCAACTGTTTCAATTCTTTGAAGGCAAAATCACACTTTTGTGACCACACCCACTTTTGACCCTTCTTCAAAAGCTCGTGTAAAGGTGCCAAAACAGTGGCCAAGTTGGGCAGAAACCGGGCATAGTAGTTGACCAGACCTAGCCAAGCTCTCAGCTGACTGACACTGTGTGGTGGTGGTGCATCTACTACAGCTTTGACTTTATCATCACATGTGTGCAACCCATCCTTATCTACTCTGTGCCCCAGAAATGAAACTGAGGAGCAGAAAAATTCACATTTCTTTTTATCAACCCTAAACCCAAAGTCTTGCAAACGCTGCAACAATCCATGTAGATTTCTCCAGTGAATCTCCTTGGTGGCACCTATTACCAAAATGTCATCTTGGAAACTAATAACTCCTTCTAACCCCTGTAGAACTTGCTCCATCATACGTTGAAAAATGGCAGGGCAAGAAACTATTCCGAAGGGAAGTCTACTATACCGAAATAACCCTCTATGTCTATTAATGGTGCACAGCTCCTGAGACTTCTCATCCACCTGTAATTGCTGGAACGCCTGGGACAAATCAATTTGAGAAAATTCTATGCCCCCTTGCAGCTTGGAAAACAATTCATCAACTCTTGGTAAAGGATAGCGTTTCACTATGAGGTTAGGATTAACAATGATCTTAAAATCAGCACAAATACGGACTGCACCATCACGTTTTGCAACCGGAACAACTCGGGTGGCCCACTCACTAAAAGACACAGGATGCAGTATACCTAACCTCAACAGTCTGTCAAACTCCTTATCAACCTTACTTTTAAGAGCAAAAGCCAGGGTCCTAACAGGTAGAAATACTGGTGCAGTATCTTCACGAACATGTAATGAGACCTTACTCCCAGTAAACATTCCCAAACCCTCATCAAACAGAGTAGGGTACTGTTTGGTAATGACATTCAGCACTGACCTGTCTTCATCAGAAGAAACCCTGATGTAGTTGAGAGTTGGTTTTGGCAACTCCAAGTCATCGTACCAATCCCTGCCTAGGAGTGGAGGACCTCCATTTGGGACCACAAACAAATCCAGTTCCTTTGGCTTGTTAGCCTTCACTTGCACACGCACCCGAATTGTCCCGCATGGTTGTATAACACCATTTGTATACGACTTGAGGCGAACACGAGTTGATGACAAGGGAAAATCTGAAAAGAGTGTCTGATACATGCTTTCTGAAATCGCCGATATAGTCGCACCAATGTCAATTTCCATATCCAGCAAAGCTCCACCCACGGACACCTCCATCATCCAAGGTCGTGGCCTTGTTGCTGACCCGAACAACTGGAAAACTGGTGAAAATTCTTCATCTGACACGTTTACAGTTAGGTTATCAGGATCTTCGTACACAACATAATTATGACGGGTATGGCCTTTCCTTTCGACTGACGGAAGGCTCGAGCACATTCGTTTTAGATGTCCTACACGCTTACAGTTGTTGCACTTGTACCTACGGAATTTACAGTCTCTCGCGTAATGATTTGCATTTCCACAACATAAACAACCTTGCCGGCCCTGGGTTCTGGCGTTGTCTTCTTGAGGACGAGTTTTCACCATGTGGACATTTAGGCCTACTGGTTCTTCCGTTAGTAATGGCGAACATGGTGAATTTTCCACCTTCATAGCCTTCGTATGTAGAGCTGCATTTCCAACGGCCGCTTCATATTGCACGGCTACGCCGACTGCCTTTTCAAAAGTGAGTTCGTCCATTTCCAAGTAGAGCAGTTGAGTAATGTTCCTGTCCCTAACCCTACCACAAACTGGTCGCGCAAGACATCATCTAAAAAGGTCCTAAAATTGCAAGATCGCGTTAATTTACGCAAATTCACTACAAATTCGGAAACTGTTTCATGTTCTCGTTGAAAACAATTATGAAAATTGTGTTGCTCGGCGATCACTGGCCGCTTTGGAGAGAAATGGCTTGTCAACAAAGCGACGAGCTTGCTGTAGGGGCTCTCAGATGGCTTCTTAGGCTCACGCAAATTACGTAGGACTTCATATGTTTCCTTTCCTACGGACGATATTAAGATTGCACGCCGTTTAACTTGATCTTCTGGCTTGTCTCCCATGCCAATCACGATGAAAAGTTGTTCCAGCCTTTCAACATAAGAATCCCACGTGTCCTCGCCGGGCGTGAAACTTTCAACCTTGAATCCCGCCATTCTTAACCAAAATATTACACTGACCGTAAACTACACGAACGGGCTGATCCCATCCTCGTCACCAATGTAATAACTTCACGGTACTTAACGGTACAACAGATACGTTTTATTTGTGCCTAATACACCTGCAGCTTTTAGCTACCATAGCTGAACTGCTGTGCCCGGATGTGTATTGCCAACCTTACAGTGCATAATATACCACAGCGGGCTAGGTACGTTTGGGAATGGAGGTCTTTGATAAAATAATGAAAATAAAGCTAACCTAGTTTATTTACAACTGTATATACAAAAAAAAATAACCTATGTCTATAATGATTTATACAGTAAATGTCAAATAGAACATATTACAACTATTTACATAAAGGATAAAAAAATACATCTAAATAAGTTCTCTGTATATGGAAAGGTTACTAGTCACTCACAATGGTGGACCCAATGAAATAATACCGAAGAATCTTTTCTGGCCTAGAAACACCTTCTTCCTACTACTTGCTGCAGTCACACTCGCTGGACACCCTCGAACAGTTGTCGCAATCCAATACTTGTCACTATCACTTGAGATCGCATCAGGCACCTGCCAGCCAAAACTCTCTCGCTCCTGCTGCAGCTCCCCCTTATATACCCACCCCTACTTCTCGAAATATCTCGGTAGGTCTCTGTTCTCCAACCGCCTGGAAAGGTGCCGCTTCAAAGTCAAGCACCACCCTGAGATATAAAGAGGGAACAGGAACATTCCAAATCACGATATTTCCCTAGGTTACCAGATATTGGATGCAGGTGGTTATCATGGAGTAATACAATCCATGCAGCACCCGAGGAGGTCTTTTAGCACTGCCACCACTGTATTGTATTTCGCCGCCCTGCCCGACAGCCACGGCGCCGAGGAGTGGGTGGAAAGGGGGGGGGTGTCCTAGATCCGCCACCACAGTATCCTACTACACCGCCCAGCCAGACAGTTGCGGCTTGCAACAATATGTTGTGTGTTTACTTGGGTGTTTGCTCTGTAAATGCACCACAGATAAAACTGCGCCACTCTGCTTCTCAGTGTGTTCGCTTTGAAAGATTTGAATTAAATTTAAACAAAAAATAAATTTTGGGGAAAAAAAAAATAAAAATTAAATTTTTTTTTAACGTTTGTGGGTACTAGGATGTCATATTAGGCAATGTCGAACTTCCTGGTGATTTTTAATTTCGACATAAAGAGGAAAATGTACTTTTTTGAAATGTGTTTACATGTAGAGAAACATGAATAGGGAAACCATGTTTTGTGACTCAGAAAAAGTTTTTATTTTGAGAAAATTTTTTTCTAAGCTGATTTTAGGTGCATGGTGTGACAGATTGCGCTACACTGCAAGTAATTTAACCAGAAATAATTTGGTTAATACTTTTGGAGGGTTTGTTTACACTTTTTTTGGAAGGCAAGAATTCCAGGATGGCTACATCCTGGTTATATAATCTTGACATTCCTTCTCTTGTGGTCAATCTAAGAGCTGCTGTAGTAGAGTGCACTGAGACCGACGGGATAGAAAAACTTAAGAAAAAATTTGTTGATGTCATAAGGGAGAAAAAGGCAGGAAGTTCAGGAAATGAGAGAAAGGATGAGGATCAAGCGGAGGTGTCTCACCCTCAAGGAATTTCCATTAGGAAGAATTTAATTTTGAATTCTTTAAAAGGGGTTCCAAAATTAAATTCCTTTAATACAATTTCATTGTTGGATTTTACGCGGGCGGTTGACCGTTTAAAGAGAAGTAGGTAGGTATTGTCTGATGAGGAAATTATTCAGGGGTTAATACCTAACTGTTCTGATGTGGCATTGGATGTGTTGTTGGAAGCCTTGGAGCAAGGGTATAGCTGGGAAAAACTGAAGGAGATGTTGTGGAAAGTTTCTTGTCCAAAAAAGGTTTTTCAGGATTTAGTTCAAGATAAAATTTATAGATTTGAACAGAAAGGTGAAAAAACTTCTGAGTTTATCCAGGACCTTTCTGAATGTTGTTGCGCCCTTATGGTTCAGTAATCGGAGGCTGAATTTATTGAGTTGGTCCTAGAAAATTTGAATCCTCGTGTTCGGCAACAATGTACCTTTCTGACGGTTCCTAACTCAATGTCTGATCTTAAAGCCCCAGGAATAAAAGCAGACAATTTAACATATTCTGCTCAGCAGTATTTCAAAGCTGACGGGTCAAGTAAGTGTACAGAAAGGAAAAGGGAGCAAAAAGGGTAACTTGTTATAAGTGTAAGCGAGAAGGTCACTATGTATCTAACTGTCGAAAGGAAAATGATCCCAGTAGGTGTTTTAATTATGGGAAGATAGGGCATATTGCCAGTCAGTGTAAGGGTAATGCATCGAGCGAACAAGGCAGGATTTCTCTGCAAACACAAACTCCTAATGGTGGTGGCCACACTGGTGTAGTCTTGCAATCTGGGAAACAAAAAAACTTTTGGGTAACATTGAAAATTAGAGAGTTGGAGATTGCGGCAATGGTAGACACAGGGGCGTCAGCCAGTTTCATTAGTCAACAGTGTGCATGTAATTTGATTAAAGAGTTTCCTATTTGGAAATCGCGTTTAGGTGTTGAACAGGGCTTTACTCTGCAGGTGGCAAATGGAATGGGCTGCCATGTGAGAAATTTCATTCTACTACAATTTAAAATTGGAAAGTTTAGTTGGACAAGGAGATTTTGGATAGTTCCAGGCCTTATTTGTGAATTCGTACTTGGGTTGGATTTCTTGCAGGAAACAAGGGCCTTGAATGATTGTTCTCGTAAACTGTTAATCATTTATTTTGATTGGAAATACCCAATTTCTCTCCAGGGAGAATTGAAACAGAAGAATGATGTTAGGTGTGTGGGAATGGAAACTGAGGGGGATATGCTAACGGTGAACCAACAACAAAAATTGGAAAAGGTTACTCTGCAGTTTGAAGATGTCCTGACACCCAAGTTAGGGAAATGTGATATAATGCCAGTAAGGATACAGGTCACCGATGAACTACCAATAAAATGCTTTCCCTACCAATGTTCTCCGCCTAAACTTGAGGCATTCCATCAGATAATTAGAGATTTAGAATGACAGGATGTGATATGTCGAAGTAAGTCTGTGTATGCCTCTCCAGCCTTCTTGGTTAAAAAGAAGGAACCAGGAAAGTACCGGCTGGTACTGAGTTACAGAAAATTAAATGCCAAGGTACATGTGGACCCTTTCCCAATGCCCCATATAGACGTTTTGTTTCAGCATCTGTCTCAGGCAACTTATTTTAATGTCTTTGACCTAAATTCCGCGTTTCACCAATGTGTATTGGAAGAGGAGAGTCGAAAGTATACTGGCTTTGTCACACCTTGGGGGCATTTTGAGTGGAAGAGAATCCCTTTTGGGGTTAACTTTGGGGGGACTATGCTTATCCAGGATTCTTAGCCATTTGTTTGAGAATTTTCAGTACCGCTTTGTCATTTCCTTTTGGGTGACATTTGTGTTTATTCCAGGTCTTTTGAAGAACATCTTGACCATATTGCTCAGGTCTTGCAAAAGATGCGGGATGATGGTTTTACGATCAATCCTGTCAAAGTCGTTTGGGCTAAACATAAGATTAAGTTTCTTGGCTTTGTAGTGCGAAAGGGGCAGTTATTGATGGACCCTGAGAAGATCTCTCCCATCATAAACTTCCCAAGACCCAAGAATGTTAAGGGAATCATGCGTTTCTTGGGGATGCTTGGTTATTTTGCTAAGTTCATCCCAGGTTATGCTGAATTGTGTGCCCCACTGAATAAATTGAAAAGAAAGAATGAAAAATTGTTTGGCGAGAGGAGCAAGAGATGAGTTTTGAGAGGTTGTAGCATGCGATTTCTCACCCTCCTGTATTGAATTTGCCTGACTTTTCCCAGAGGTTTACCCTTCAGGTCGATGCCAGTAGCATAGCAGTGGGAGCTGTGCTCCTTCAAAGCTGGAGATCTGGTGGTTTGTAGGAAAATTTCACAGAGTAAGAAAGCTGAATTTTTCTCTGCTAAGTTAGCGTTTGCCTACGAAGGACCATTTAAAATTGTATGTTTCTCAACAGCAGTGAGCGTAAGCCTGGCGGATCCTGAAACTGGACAGTTTATTAGGAAAGCACATATCACCGCCTTAAAGCCATACCATGTAACTGATATTCCTGTTGTAAACCATTAAAGGAGGTATGTTGATGGGGATGTTGCTGCATTCTAGAGTCCTGCGAGTTTCTTACCTTGTCTGATGTTTAGTGTTGTTTGTGTTTTTGGCTTCTTGGGGTTTTGTTTCATTAAGGGTGGGATTTTTTTTAGTTGGGGTTTCTCGTTGTAATTGGTTGTGTTTGTCTTCGTGAGTGGCAGACATCCTTAAAGGCATATGTCCCAGTATGGTACCTAGTTAATTAAACATCTAATCCCCTCTGTTCTGGTGGTTTGCCAAGCGAGAGTTTTAAGGGGGGAGGCTGTGATGTACAACCAGAAGTTATGGTTTTGGTTGTGCATCACATTTGATGTCCGGTGCGGTGCACACTTCGCTCGCCCTGATTAAGAGGAGAGGGGAAGGTGCATTCGCACATGCGCGTAAAGGGTGGCCAGTCAGGTGTGCTGAAGGTAGAAGGGGTACTGATCGTGTGCCGGGCGAAAGGTATTGACCGCTAAGACTGCTAAGCAAGCTGGCATCAAGTAGAACGCCGTGGAATGTGACCAGTCACGTAGTTTTTTTTATGACAATTGCTGAAGCGATGGTACTAGGCGTGGCGATGTTAAAGTATGTATCTGTATGATCGTGGAAACTTGTATGGCGAGTGCGTTATTAGTGTTTGCTAAAAAGCACTGTGCTAGGTAGCATGAAGCCCGGGAAGTCCGCGAGCAAAATGGCCAGGCTGGCAGTCTGGAAAGTTAAAACGAGCTCGTCAATTGGAAGGTTAGCGGACCTCGCAGCAACTCTGGTATTGCGGTGTTGCAGTTAATGTTAATGGCATGTTTTTTTGGTAATTCCGAGTACCTAATGCACTCACTAGTACGTTTTTGGAGGTGTTCGTGTTTCGAGTAAACGCCTGCCGACTTTGAAGGCACATGTGTGTGCGTGTTGTGCTTCGGCGACTACCTGGTGTAGGAGGAAATTTCGCCTGCTGTTCTGGTATCTTCAAGAGCCTTGCCGGGCTCAGCGTCTGGCCTAGTTTTAAGGCCGACTATTACGATAAGCAGAAAATGTTTGGACGGATGGCGAGTTCACCAAGGTCAGCACATAAGGTACTGTTTCGGTATTTATTTACTTCTCCTCTTGAACAGGGCGGACGAATACAAATACCAATTCTGTGAAGAATAGAAGAAATTGTCAATTTGTGTTATACCCTACAAATTCATTTAAATTGTTTGTAATGCACATTATCATTGATAGTAAACTGGTTGACAGATTTAGTGCATATACATGAATGGTTGAAAGTGAACTTAGGGCATGTCAAATACTGGTTGAAAATAGTTCACCTTGGATTGTGGGCAAATGTACCCTTCAAATTCATTTAACTTGTTTGTAATGCACATAAAGCTTATTGTTGATAGTAAATTGGTTGACAGACTTACTGTATATACATCACTGGTTGAGAATGGACTTAGTGGATGTCAAATACTTAGTGTAACTTCAACTATACGTAGAGAATGAGGTAAACATTGATTCGAGATTGACTTTGATATCATCTTCACTAGGGTGTGATGAGAATCGCTGTAATTTTTGATATCGTAATCCTTGTATTTATTTTTTTTGTACTTTAAACATCTGATTTGCATACTCTGAGAAAAATAAATATCTTTTGTGCATTTACTTGGGCGTTTGCTCTGTAGATGTACCACAGTATCATATACACCAGTAAGTACATCACATATGCACCAAGATGCACGTATCATAATAAACAGCAACTGTCATGTTAAGGAAAATCGCTCTGTGTGTAAATAATCAAGTCTGAAATATGTTTTTACGCATAAGCATCACGTAAATTTATTCTGACATCGATTTTCTAAGGAGAAAATTAAGATAAATTTCTAATATGTTAAACATTCTGCTTGCGTAACACACCAACATAAAAAATTAGCATTTACACATATAAATTTGCCAGCACCACAGCAGGAGAGCAAATAATAGCATTTTAGAATTGTTAATTGTTTTTACTGGATCATTTTAAAATTTCTGCTCAATAAACTACCATACATACCTGAGAATAAGACCTCGCTGTACACCTTCTGCCATCTTTGATGCCATGTGATACACATCTTCTTGCAAATCTTTTATAGAGAATTTCTCTTCAAAAATATAAGCTGCGTCTGCTCCACCAGCTAAGCCTAGAACGACCAAAATGACCCACATGCTTTTAAAATATTATTTAAAATTCTTAAGAAAACCAAAATTTGTTTTCATATTAACAAAAAACCCAACATTAAAGAAAATCAGTATGAAGCTATAGAAGACAACAGAAACCAGCTATAATAAGTGGCGTTTATGAACTTTATTTCACTAAAGTCTGTGTTCTATCGTTGCATTTCAATTAAATCACAATTTAAGTTAATTATTTTTATCACCAAATGTGCATGTTTACATGTAAAACATTTTTTTCAGCAAGCCGAATAATGGTAATATTATTTTTGATTTCTCAGGAAAATGTATTATGAAAATAATATGTATGTATACATATATATATATATATACATACATACATACATACATAAACGTGCACACACACTTACACGTTGCGTGTGAACACCTTAAATAATCACATTTCTGATGTCCCCAAACGTTAATTTTAAACCTATATTAAAATTAAAGAAACCGAATGAAAAGTGGAATCAACACTCAAATGTAACCAAATATTTAATTCAACTGGATAACTGCTGTAAATAAAACATAACTTTAGTTGTGTCATGTTGGTACTGATATTGTAGAGTTACTTATTTGATTACTTCAAAAAGTTATGATTGGCCAACATAAGTAGTGCTTGTTTAAGAATTACTTCGTGAAATAGAAGTTAATAAATTCTTTGCTGAAATAAGTAATGCTAGAAGAATTTGCATTACTTCACAAAGCAGTACTACTTATTTGTCCAACACGTTTCAACCATACCTGCACATTTATAAAACAGTCTAGTAGGCAAGGGGCATGCAATAATTGAATTAAAAGATGAGCTTTGAATCATAAATCAAATAGACCTTTCAAACATTTCTGGAAGTAGAGGCATAAGCTTTACCCTGCAGGCTCAAGATGGTGACCTATTCAACATGGCAGCTGCTTTAATCTTAAAATAAATAATGTCTTAGCATCTATGCATTTTAAAATTATATATATATATATATTTAATTAAAACTTATTATACGTACATTGCTTTATATTTGAATTTATTTTTTATATTCCCCAAACTTTTTAGACACTTCCTTTATTATTGAAATTATGGCTGTAATAAATGAATTCAAGAATTAAAAAAATGAAATGTTAGTGGTGCGAGATCTTTAGAAATGATGTACCTCGATGCGATATGTGAACAGAACTGTGATACACACAATATATCGCACTGCGATAAAAATCACAAAGATGGTGATTTATCGTGCTGCGATAAAAACCACAATTTATCGCACTGCATTAATAAAACTGCAATTCATCACACTGCAATAAAATTGTGCTGCAGTAGCGTACCCTGATAGAAATCAAGTTGCGACAAAAATTGTGATGTTTCGTACTGTAATAAAAATAGTGAGGTACCTAGCTGTGACAAAAAACACAATACCACTCACTGGAATTAAAACATTGATATAGCTTGCTTTGATGATAATCCTACTGCGATAAAAACCAATATATTTCACTGTAGTGAAAGTCCCACTGTAATAAAATCTGCAAAAAAAATTGTACTGCTGTAAGGATACCACTACATCTCACTGGTATAGAATTTGAAGTATATTGCCCATCTATTAAATTATAACATGCTCCCACTAACCAATATAATAAAAATGTTATAAAATTATCAACTACAATCTAAAACAATATTTGCAAAGAAAGTCACATCCTATTTCAAAGGAATTGTCCAGTAAGCTTTCAAAGAAAAAAAAAACTAAATGTAAAAAACAATAAGTATTCAATACACAATAATGGGGTACAAATACAATATTTATTATTCATGCTTAAATAATTACAAGCATTACACATGTATAATAGTTAAAGATACAGCTGAATTATTAAAAAACACAAAATAATAATGTTATCTCTTACACAACAGAGAAATGCTAAATGAGGGTAATACTGTGCAACAGATATAGGCAATAATGTCTTAAAGGAAAAAAAAAATTAAATAAAACACACGCGTGCGCGCGCACACACACAAAATAAAGTAGAGAACACAGACAGCAATGCTCAGTAAAAATTTATTTCTTAGTGCATCAATTCAAAGAAAAAACTATACTGTTTTAAACATTAATTATTACCTGTAGATTTTTTGGAATAGTCGAATTTACATGGAATTTGAGCGACTTGCATGAATTCATGCCTCCCATTGATCACAATAAGCGTCAGAATGATCCCACTGCGTGAAAGCTGGATAGTGTTTACACGATACATTAAGTCAGTTGCGAAAATTTAGCAATTAGTGGTGGAAAGATGCATAACTATGTGTGAAATCTTAGCAGTAGATTTCATTAATACATATAAATGGAAAAGAAAACACTGTAGAACAAATGGTGAACAAGAGGCTGGATTGCACCAGGTAGGACTAGTGCATCAACATTTATTGACAGTAAGCTGAAAAACATATATCCTGAAGATTTTGGAAACACGCAGTGTATGTCAGTAATGCATTTTGATGAGTTACTTGAACATGTTGATATACCGATTATCAAAACCGACACAAATATGAAACAACAATGTTTTGAGTATCAAAAAGCACAATCAGCCAATTCATTCCTAATACACGTACATAATACAGAAAGGCTTATAAAATTCAACATGGTATGGAGTTATGCAGTATTCACATTTATTAGTTAATATAAATTAATTTCTTCATATTTTTACTGTAATCATTGAACATTAACAGCTAATGCAAATAATAATATTTCAACATACCCATTAATATTTAAATTCAGCTTTGTAAAACGCTAAATAGCCATTTGCGTAAACAGCTGGAGATTACTGACGACAATTAACTAAATCGTATTCACAGGCACTAAATATTAGTAAGCTTAGTACAAAAGAACGTCGTAAGCATAAACACATTTCATTGCTAACAGATATATTAATGAATAGGGTACTGAGTTGTCTGGGTTAAATGCAGCAGTTACCCACAAATAACATATTCTTCAACACTTGGCAAATATATACTAGTTTCTACTAGAACACAGAGGGGTTCTTTTCCATTTTTAGAAATTTTTAATTTTCTTCAACATCAATCTGGTAATGTCATGTTGCAATTCTATTACCTATGTGAAGCCCTCATCTCTGAGTAAGGAAGCTATGTACTGGACAAAATGCACTGCACACCTGTCAGCTCACAACCGAAAATCAAACACGTTTGAATCCTTCACACTGGAAGCGTATAATGTCACAATACCAACATGCCTCATGCCTCTGCTGTTTATATAGAGCACATTCCACGCATGCGCACACGCACACACACACACACGTGTGCACATGGCTCACGTCCCTTGTAAACACAGTTTAAGGTAAGACTAACAGAAATAATTTTTCAAAAATGTGTAAAGTTATTTAATAAAAGTATTGAAAATTTTTAATTTTTATTTTCAGTTTCACCATTTTTTTAAATACAAATAATTTTTATTCTTTATTTTATGAGCATGACATTGTAGCCTGCAATGTCTTTATCCACTGTGTATTTTTTTTTTTTTTAGTTTGGTATACCAGTTGGTTTTAGTGTAGTCCTTAAAATAGAAACATGCAAAATATGACTAACAAGTCATTACGTGAAAACTATGAGAGATAAAAAAATTATCATAAGGGCCAAATTTAGTCACATTGTATGTCTGAAATGAGAAAAAAAATATCTGGCACAAATAAAAAATTAAAATATGGTATACCGCACCCTTAAAATTGGTGTACTGAGAATAAGAAGCTAACCAAAATTTTGCATTCAATACAAAAATTTTGTTTTGGAGACACGGGACAAGTAATTGTGCTGTCTGTATCTTAATGTCAGCATTTCCTTTCAGCATCTAGTTATGTCAGCCACCAGTGGTAACGATAACAAAACTAAACTCCCCACTAACTCACTACCCAGCCACTTTTCACAATCTTATGTTACTTGTGCTCTACCTTAAATTGCACAACACTTACATGACACAACAGACATATGACAGCAAGCTATCATTACATTAATGTATAGAATTTGTATGTTAAGAAAAATAAAAATCACACACTTTGACCAGGTCATCAAGTGTACCCAGTTTGATAATATATTATCCATTAATGAAAAAAAAAAATTCTAAATACACTAATGTACTAACCAAAGTGGGTGGTTCTGGCAGTGGCACTGGTACAAATAAATATGAAATGGCAAATACTTACATATTGATTTCCATAAAATTTCCATAATATTGCCATATTATTAATTATTATGTTATGTCAATTTCCACTCTGCTGCCACATTTCTAACTCCGTTTGGATACAATTATTAGTTTCACTAACCATTGTTCAAATGGCACACTATGTTAGTCAACACAATGTTATGGTTTGTACAGTGTAAATTTGCTTGACTTTGACATTTCTCTTCTGAGAAGAGAATCTTAAATAGAATGGTAGAGAACCTGTTTTTCCAGAAAGTCAGAATAATTTTCAACACAATGGCATTGCAAGACAAAATTTTAAAAAGAGAAATATCAAAATCAGACAAACTTTAAATTACAGACCATAAATCATAATGTGATGTTAAAGACAAGATGGTTTCACCAAGCATTTCAGATACTTGGTTAACTAACATTGTGTTAAGTCTTTTTCATGTTTTGTTGGGAAATGAATGAGCCTTTTGTTTATATATGTCACCCACAAACCTCGATTAAAGTAGAAGTATTTATTATACACTTTGGTAACTGCAGACATGACCAATATACACGGAAAAAAAGTCTTAGCAATTATACACAATATGAGAAAACTATTACTGCTTACATAATTACATAACTTAAAGAAACAATTGAAGAAAAAAAAGTGACAGCCTTTTTTTAAAAAAAAAGCTAGTTTTGAAAATATTACTGTCAACATATCCTGGCAAACAGGCAACCAAATTTTGAACCGCACACTGTCAGAACATTTATGGCAATAATACAACAAAATTTTAATACATCACAAGGTCAAAATCAATTCTCTTATGAAAATACATGTAAGATTAAAACAAAAAACCTGGGGAGCATGTGGGAATTCAAGCATGACTAATTCACTGAAGTCACAAACAATTTTACTACACTTTTTTTTAATGACTGCTACCGTATTTACTCTATATGGGTCCCACATTGTGCCAATTTCCAGAGGCAAAATTGTGGGGTACGACTCTTATACAAGTTTTTCATTGTAGCCTAGACAAAAAAAGTTTATGCATGAAGGCAAAATAACTTTAGATTTTTAAAAAGGTGTTAATGTTTGTCTTAAAATAAAGTTGTACGAGTTGTGTATACAGTAGTTATTTAACGGAGTATTTGAGTGATTTACCGTAAGCGGTGCCAGCCAGGCAGGCAGCGTATAATTGTGAGTGGTGATAGCATCTCTCAAGGTCACGGTTCCCTGTAGCTGGCTACCAGCTGAGGGCTGACTGTACAGGTCGAGGAGGGGAGAGAGGATGAGGAAGGAGATATAATAATGTGTACGCTGTGAGAAAGAGAGCAAAAACGGGATTGGAAGAGAAGTGTGTTAAGAGGAAATGCTACAGTGGGAGTGACTGTGTAGTGAGCCAGTACTGTAGGTATGTTGTGGTGCGCTGTTGCTGTTTCACTACCTCTAAACTTTACATCAGTTCAGCTGCTGAGGCAATAATTTTTATTGTCACTATTAATGGTTTCTGCATTAAATGTATGTCTACATTTTTTAAAGGTATTACAGATGATCAATACTTTAGTTATTTTAAGCAGCTGCAGTCACAAAAAGGTAAAATAAACAATCCTGTGTCACAACTTAAGATGGCACAAAAATCAGCAAAAACATAGGTCTACTTATTAGATCACTGTCATATATAATTTAATATAAGTTTTAAAACTATTACTTGTGAATTGAGTAATTTAACAAACTTAAAATTATCATAAAGAATTTACCATTACACTAACCCAACAGGTAATAAACAAACATGCAACCTTAGAGCATTAACATGATGCGATGTCTAGTTACAATGGATGGTAGATAGGCTACTATGAAACTACTTAAAATTTGCAAAACATGTGCCAAATAAAAACACTGCACATTACATTTTATATTGAAGTAGAAGGTACTTTTTTTCCTGTTAGTATTTTCTGTCACTACAATTGCGATGGTCCATTTGTCCCTCAGCAATTTCTGTCTTTCATTCTCATTCCCCATTCATTAGACTGTGCACTTACGTTCTCTTCACTATCGCTCACATGATCTATACTGTCCAGAGTGTCCACCCCTTCTCTGTCATTCTCTTCCTCTTCTTCCACTCCACATCCCCACAACAGATCATCTTCTTCAATCCCATCCTGAGCGTTGAAAATACCAGTCTTCTTGAAGCTTTCGTAATCATCACCAGGATGATTAGACTCCAGCTTGTGATAATCCAGCCACACATAATTTCCGTGGATGATTGTTTTATTTTCCTGTTGGGTTTAAGTTCGTGATTACCTGCAGCCATCCAGTCAGAATAAATGTGTTTCAAATGTTCTTTGAAAGGCTTCTTTATGGATACGTCTAACGGCTGCAAAACTGACATAAGACCAGCAAGTATAACTGCCAACGTGGTTTTTGGTCTGTAGCTTCTGCCTGACTTTGTCCACTAGATGAACACAGAAACTATCAGAAACTATCAAGTACAAACAAAATCTGCATTTTCAACAGTGCTCCTGGTCTCCTTATCCATACCATACGAATCCAGTTTATCATAAGTGCCTGGTCTATACATCCCTTTTCCTGAACATGTATGTGAATGCCGGCTTGAAACTTTACATTTTTGGAATCAACTTACATTGAAAAATGATGAAAGGCTGCAGTTTGCAGCCATCAGCTGTGTCTGCCAGTATTACTGTCAACTGTAGCTTTTCATTTCCAGCGGTTTTAATCAGAACATTAGAAGCCCCTTTCTCACTGATTGTTGTGCTTTGTGCCATGTAAAAACAAACTGGTATCTGATCAGGGTTTCCAATCTGTGATATGAGGTAGGAGTTTAACTGGCAAAGACTGATTATGTGTTTGTGAAAATTTTAACTTTTTCACCATAGTCTTTTGGCAGTTTATGGCACAGAGACGTGCGACGACAAAGAGTGAGACCTTTACGACGCATGAACAGTGTTATCCAGCCGTAACTTGCTTTGAGCCGAGCTCCAACAATGTTGTTAATGTGAGAGATGTTCCATGCTTTCAGCTGCAACATTTTGTGATTTACACTACAACCGTCATTCTGCAGTTCTTTAACGTATTACATCAATCCATTTTCAATTTGTGGACACTTTCCTGTCTTAGGTCTACGAAATGCATGACGCGATGAGTTGGTGTTTTGTAGCTGTACTTTATATTCCATCCCTACACAAGTTTTTCACTATACAAAAATTCACATTCTGTTTCCATTGATTTCAACAAAATGTATTACTTTTATCATAAAGCTCAAAATGTAACTATTTAACTTGTCCATGCCATGTTCTATGCATTTGATTTAAAACATGCATGTAATTTGCAGTATGAGAACGAGAAGAAAGTAACGTTAATTGTTCGTACAGTAGGGGCAGAAAAAGGAACGAAATTAGTGAGCACATGCTGTTGGTACTACGAAAGTTCACCCCTTACATCCCTCAATCAATTTCCTTTCACTGAGTTACAGTACTTGCCTGCATCTCTGGTTCCTCTCTATTTCGCATCAAGCCTTTCGAGAGTCACCTAACCTAAACATCCATTTTTCGTGTGACATTTTGAGGGTAGTTTGGTGGAAGGGTAAGAGCAAAGCGAGGAGTGAGAACACAAAAGAACAAAATCTAACACACAAAGACAGCAGGCAGGAAGTACAGAGAGGGCGACTGGCAATGTGTAGTACTGTACACTTTGCACGAAACACCGCTTGCATATTATGATGTACTATAGTATTAGATGATATTTCTTACATAGGTTTTACTGAAGGAAAAAAAATTGTGCAAACCATATGTTAGAGTGACCATTTTGCATATAAATACAGTACTCTCTACAATCATTTCATATATTGCATGCATCCCGCTTTTTTTTGGTTGAAATTTTACAAGTATTTTATACAAAATATTAATTTATACTTTTTAGTCCATTTTAAAAATGTGTAATAAAACAAAATTTTTATTTACTATTATTTTCTCCTTTTTAGTCTTGAGCGTGTGTGTGAAATTTTACAAGTATGAGTTTTAAGAACATATTGTGGTGGTACCAATGTCACACATATAGCATAGTCAGCGGAGGCATACTCTTATCTCAGGGGTTATGCAAGTGGGTGACGGGCAAGGGAGCCGTTGTCCTCAAAGAAATCCACACTCAAATTTCTGTTCTAGCACCTTCCGTTTATTGTGCATAATTTTACTCAAAAAAAAAAGCCTTTCAATGCTCATAAATTACATCTGCCATGTGGTGAAGACAAAAACTTGAAAATAAAAAGAGAACTATTACTGGTGAGCCACACATTCGCCTGCCAAGAACAATCCGCAAAAAAAATATAGACTTGAACTAAGCATCAATAAAATTCATGTGGCTGTAGGCCACAACCTGTCTGAGCTACATCTTATACGCCCACTCATTTGCACAGCTACTGCAGCACAATGTTTCACTGAAGGAAGCTAACACAAGAAAAAGGCAGAGGCCTAGTTGTCTGTCGCTGAGGTGCTGTCCAATTGGGGTTCCCAGCCTCAGATTCACGGAAAACAAGATGGCGTACTTCTGGGAATGTTATCATTGAGAAACTACGTATTTATTTGGGATGCAAGACTAAAGATATTCAAATTGTTTTAAGTTCCAGAAATTTACCAATTAGACACACATTTTTCATAACATGTAAAATATTACAATAAATAACATAATTTAAATAAAAACATTCAGCGCTCACTTCCTAAGAAATTACACAACATTCTTAGCTCATTGTCTCTCTCTACCATCCTGTCTGACAGCTAATCACCTTCGCATTCTTGAGCACAAATCAAGAAAATTTAAATAAATGGAGTTACAATGACATTACACAAAACAGTTACTTAAATAAATTTGATAAAATCACATGCTGATTCAAATGAGTCCAAACACTATTAGTTTATCATAAAATGTAATACTCATGTGGAATTTAGTACTCTAATACATATGGTTATTCTTCTGTTACACATACAATAACTTAAACAATGTTACATTGAAGCATAATTATGCAACATATTCCTTTATTCTTGCACACCGAGCAGTAGTTTTGCTTAGTTACCAATCATGAAATTGATTCACAGCTCACTGCTATTAATCATACTCTATATTTGCTATTTAATTAGTTTTAGTAACAGTGCTGTTTTAGTAAGCTTTACATACTTGGATTTCAATTAATACATACAACATGCATGAAAGTCTTCCTTTAGAGACAGTGAATAAAGAAAGAAATAAAATTAAAGATCATTATTTTAAATTGGGGAGTTGTCTCTGCTCTTGTAGAGCACTCTGGTTTAGCCAGAGTGACAAAAGTACACACAGTAAACCCTCGATCTAACGAAATCGCACAGTGCCAGGAAATTGTGTCGTTAGATCACCGATGTCGTTAGTCCTGACGTAACTAAATTTGACCCCCCTCCACCGCCAAAAAAAATTAAGTTTTTTTTTCTCTATAATTTATGTAGAACAATTACGGACTTAAAAAAAGTTTTCATTGAAATTATATTTTAGTACGATGAAAAGGTGTGTTCCAAATAAAATGGTACCCCACAATCCCGCACCGTGACGTGCGTGGCAGAGCAGCGCGCTCTGTCTGGTTGTGTATGATGGTGGAGGGGAGTGGCTGGGCCGCTGGCCTTGGCTTGCCTCCAGGCAGCTCGTGCGCGTGTGATTCATCCTGCTTGTCTCGCGTGAAGCACATTCAGATGTGAATGTATATGGCAATGATTTTTTAACCTTACAGTACAGCAATTGAGTCTTTTTTTTATGTGTCAAGAACTGTTACAGCCTGTCGCCATTATAAGCATTTGGGCGATACTAATAAAAGTGTGTATAAAATAACATTTTAAAAAAAAGTCTGTATTTTTTAAAAACTCGGAACGCCTATTATGAACGCGAATTTAGAGCCACACAAAATGGTAAAAAAATTGACTTTTCAAGGTGCTGTCACACATAAAATAACGACTGAATTACTCGTCGCTAAAAGTTCTAGGCTTATTGGAAAAGTCACAAAACTATATGCTCTGTACTGCAAATAGAGATCAAATGGCTCTCGGCGCGCTGGCTGCAGTCGCTCTTATTGCTCCACTGTCGAGCGAGGTGTGAGCATAAAAAAACCTTATCAATCAATGACCTTACCAGCCCACATGCCGCAACGGCGACGTGAATGTTATGTTTGCGTCATAGACCGTTCTTACTCCGCAGCGCTTTCATAGCCACAATAATACAGCGGAAGTTGTCAAGGTCAAGCAGAGAACACTGCAGCTAGAGAAAAAAAGATGAGATAACGCTGGATTTTTTTTCTTTTACGGACTGCTGGTCCATTTTTTTGCCGTGCTTGAATGAGGGCGGGAAAAAAAAAACGTGTCTCTTCAACCCCCATCCCCCTGGGCTATCATAAGACACGGAAACACGGGAGAGTTGCCGAGTGGGGGAGGAAAAACAAACATGTGTGTCTGCTTTGTGGCGAGACAAGATGCAAGTTACACGTGACCGCCAGACAGTCGGCAGTTGATGCGTGCGCACGCAAGCACAATCTGGCTTGTTCGCCGTGCAGGGGGGGGGGGGTAATGAAAGTTTATTGGCTGGCGTGGAGGTGACGTGTTTCTTACAGCACAGCACTCACAAAGTAAATTGCAACACATACGATTTTCCTTACATTTTCGATTTCTTGACCCAAATTTTTCACGGTTCCTCAAAGAAGGTTGTAAATTACCATTGCTATGCCACGTCGCGTATCGAACTGCATAGCTGAGATAAGGACACGTGGAGGAGTGTGCGAGGGATGTACAGGCAGGATGGAGCGTGGAGAAGTGAGGGGGAGGAGATAAGGCAGCGTTAGTCATCATGTCTCACATATGTCGGTGTTGCACGGGCGGCCTACACACCCAACCGCACTTCAACTACATTCTAGCCGAAGTTTCTAGCATTTATAAACAGTTTTTTTCGTTGCACAGCTGCATATTACTGATTTATGATATATTGTTTAATGTACGCATAATTATTTTTATTTAATGTTTTACTGTGATCTATTTCACTTGGCTTAGCTTTGATACATTTTTTAAATATTAATTTTTCCACGGTTCCTGGAAATTATGTCGTTAGATCACCGATGTCGTTAGATCGGGGGTTTACTGTAATTGAAATTATGCACTTTAACATGCCAAGGCCAGTTGTACTCTGGTTCTGGTATGTCGAGAGTTGCAACCTTGACTTAAGATAGCAGCATCAAGCGAACAAAAAAAAATTATGGGGTAGAAGAACTCCTGGGCACACTACAACCCCCCCCCCACAAAAAAATGATAAAATGTAGCTTATCAGATTTTTTTAACAACATATATTATGGTTACACTAATGAGCATGTCCAACATACCAAGAGTTTTTTTTTCTTAAACCCAATAACATTATTTTAAAGGTACCAATTAACAGACTGGAGACATGTGCCTGTCTTGCAAGACCAAACAAACAACTACAAAGTAATTTTTCCATCGATTCTGCATTTTCCCGATGCATATCCGCCCTCAAATCCGCGGTCTCAGATTTGATAATTCGTCACAAAGCTTGTATACTAACATACTAAGCTCCAAATTGATATTCTCCCCGTCCAAAAGCGACATCTATAATCACCCACTTTTGCTAGCCGTCCCCATACCATCCAAGATGCGTCTTTACCTCATTTTACTGTATTCCACACCTACTAACCCCTGTATTTACGTGTTCACGTGCGTTCGCCACACTTTCCGTCCTGAAACATATGGTTGCACAATACTTTAAACATCCGGTGACCATTCAGACACGTCACTCCCGGCATGCAATAAGCTTTATGGGTGTCACTTGATCACAAATTCAATTACAAGGATTGCTTTATAACTCACCTACACAGTATATCCCCATGAGTATCAATAATATTTCCTTCTACAACAAAATACAAGGACAATACTCAACAGTTGATCTACCAATACGTGCAACATGACAGCATAATTTCTACTCCGCTTACAGTGGTACATATAAACAAATAACGGCATGTAGTTATCACGCTAGTGAGTAGCTGAAACGTGAACAAACATGTACACTTACTGCATAGAGCGTAGTCTCTACAACCTTACAACTGGCCCAGCATTTACACACAAAAAAGTGCTATTTACCTCCGGTCACCCGGAAAACCTCTTTGTTCTCATACAACACCATGACCATGGTGAGCGAGTGGCGGTGGCTGGCTTGCTGGTATAGGCCAACATCTTTGCTAGAAGTGTCACTTTTTGCTACCCTGTTAGCGGACATATGCTTCTCAGAAAAACTCGCACGTACATGGACATCTATCTCAGAACACGTGCATGGACATCAGCTTTTAGAAACGGACACGTAGAACCGGATTTCTACCTCCCTTCCCGTCGTACTTGCTTTCTAACAGGCCCACGTTGTTGGCGACAGAAAATATGTGATTGTACGATTGTCACACATATAGCATAATTGGCGGAGGCACACTCTTTATCTCAGGGGTTATGCACGTGCGCGTCGTGCAAGGGAGCCGTTGTCCTCAAAGAAATCCATACTCAAGTTTCTTGTCAGGCACTTTCAGTTTATTGTGCATTAATTCACTCCAAAAAAAAAAGCTTTCAATGCTTACGTATTTATTTTGGGTGCAACACTAAAGATATTCAAATTGTTTTTAAAATCCAGAAATTTACCAATTAGACTCACATTATTTATAATATGTAAAATATTACAATAAATAATAGATCTTAAATAAAAACATTCAGTGCTCACTTCCTTAAAAATTACCAAAGATCCTTTGCTTATTGTCTCTCTGTAACAGTCTATCTGTCCACTAATCACCTTAGCATTCTTGAGCACAAATCAAGAAAATTTAAATAAACAGAGTTACAATGATTTTACACAAAAAAGTTACTTAAATAAATTTCATAAAATCACATGCTGATTCAAATGAGTCCAAACACTATTAGTTTATCTTAAAATTTAATGCTCATAAGGAATTTAGTACGCTTATAATCATGGTTATTCTTCAGTTACACATACAATAACTTAAACAATGTTACATTGAAACATAATTATGCTACGTTTAATGTTTCAAGTCTCTAGCTGATTGTGAAGTTAGTTTAAGGCTGTATGATAAAGAGATATTTGTCCTTTTATTTATGAAATTCATTACCTTATCAATTTGGTTCTCTTGTACTGCATTGTCATCTAATTCACAGCATCATTTTAATTCCAGGACTCTAACTCATTGTAAGTTAGTTTAAAATTGATAGCAAAATTTTTACCGGACAAGAAAGCGAGTAATACAACCCTACATTAGGTAAGTGGGTTTTACATCTCGACAGCAAGGTCTTCAGAGACGGTTACATACAACTCTGTACAATGACGGGAGTTGGGAGAGGAGTAAGCTACGGGCTTTGTTAAGTAATCATCCTACCATTCGCAGAGAGAAATTTTGGGAAACCATAGAAAAACGAAATCAGGATGGCTGGAGCCAGGGATTGAACCCGGGTCCTCTCTCATGTGAGTCCAACGTGTTACTGTTGTGCCACCTTGTTCCGTAAAAGTTCCTATATAAGTACACTGCTTACCGTTACCGAACATCACATTGTTACTGAACAAACAGACAAGAAATTGAGTTAGTAACAATGTGTTCAAATAATTTTTCCTTTTTCTGTATACTTTAACTCTGCAACATCCTGTAGACTGAATTTCAATATAAGTAAAACATAATACACCAACAAAATTGTGTTGCTGCACAGAATCGAAACACAACTTCTGGAATATTTTCCAGCTGAGGAAATTTAATGTGGTCTTAACTATGAAAATTGCTGCAGACTTGCTCTACTCACAGTGTCTTGATACTCGAAAGTTGAAATTATCCACAGTCATATAATATTGTAATATTATAGTAACTAATTATTTGTGACAAAGGTAAAATTACGTTGGTTTTAGTAAGATAATCTTTCTTGAATATCATTAAGTACTTTTGCAGTCGCTGCTTTAAAAATCCGGCATTTTGCAAGAAATTTTCCTTCACATAGAAACCTGAAGTCATTTCTTCATGCATACTTTATTTCAAATTAACAGCATTTTAATATTTTAACTACAGGAAATTGGGCTGTTAAATTTACAGGCAGTTAAACATTATATTAGTGTAAATGGTGGTTCGTGAATTAATGGTATACATACTGTTATTCTTACTCAACACCACGTTAACTGGTTAAAAACGGTCGGTGAAACCGGCATCTAATGTCATGGTTATGTCGTCATTAATGGCTATTAAAACCTACTGATGGCAAACTAAGGTTGTACACTAATTCGTGTTACTATCTCTAATGATATGCTGTTAAAACAAAATATTTTTACGTCATTCTTAAAAAAAAAGTTAAGTTGTGACTACTGAGGATTATTACATCACAATGCCTTTGCTAGATTTGTTAATCGCGAGTTAAGATGCTTAAACCTTAATATTTTTTTATAAATAGGAAGTTAACATTAGTAATGTAGGCTCTCACATCATTGCCAAATATAGTACTATAGTAAAAATTTAAAAAAAAAATTGTGTAGTAATATGAATCCCATGAATGACAGAGTGATAAAATTCCAAAAATTCACGCTGCAATAAAAATCATAAAAATAGCAAAAATCGCTGAGAATTTCCTGGTTTTCATTGCAGCCAACTTATGAAAGCAGTAAACACATAAGAATAAGAAGAACATTGCATGCTGTCTAATTGTAGCCAACCTACTATAGTATAGATTATAACGAATTTCAATTATCTTTCGCTTTTTTATGTTTGCTAAGCGAAGAAAAATGAACAATGCACACAATCTTTGCTGAATGTACATATTTCTTTTGGACGTACGAGCCACATGACTCAAACTCGTCGGTTGTTGTGAAAACAGAAATCTTGCAGCTCGAACCTCAAACAAATTTCCGATTGTGGAGCTAATCGGATATCAGAATTTTGAATAAATGATTGTGCACCTTTATAGCACAACCCTACGAACCCTCTGAGTGAAATGGAAAATATACTGAACAAAAATGGTAAAGAATTTAATTTCTATTAATTTGGTGTGAATGATTTTTTCAATGCAACAAACAGGGGTGCAAATACATTATTTACTTTGATTATGGATTGGACTACCAAATTTTGAAAACAAAAACTATTATAACAATGTTATTAGACCCTGCTTGTTGATTTTTGTTATCAAACTGACCAAACTTAACAAGATATGTACTTTTATTAAATTGATATTGCATGAGGTAGAACACTCGCCTTCAATTAGTGCAGCTCCACTGTTAACTCCAATCCAAAATAGTAGCAGAAAATTTTATGTTAAATTTTTTGTTGACTAGTGCACTTGTATGATCTGTGAATTTCTCCATTTAGCATTCATTATACTGTAACTGCAATATATTACATGGTTTTCAGATACAACATATGAGAGGAGCGATGACATCCTATTTCAAAGCAACACTGACATAAAAGGTAAAAAAAAAAAAATTAAATTATTAGTCCAGTACTTCACAGAGGTCAAAAACAGTCTAAGCCCATAAATTAGAATTTGTGAGTGCTTTATCAAGAAGATACTATGTACATTCTAATTAATCCCAATAAACATAAACCTGAAATAGATGGCTACTCAGTACTGTCAGTTAAATGGATTGCACTTTATAATATGTGGGATCTGTACCACTGGAGATTGACCATAGGCATTTGGATGATGGCTTAGGTTTAGAAACAACTATAAGCAATAACAATGCATCTTGGCAAAAAGGACTGCTACCACAAATTCAATACTACCCAGTTGGACAGAGCAAGAGAGAGGAAAGAATGTGGATCTGTACCAAGAGCAAGCTCCTAGGTAAAGACGAGGCAAATGGTTCATCCAGAGATACCAGAAATCCATCTGTTCTGTGATGGCTCTGCAACCAGCTAATCCCCATTACAACTAGCTTTAACCAATGAATTTGACGAAAGAGTGTGCTGTGAAGGACACTAAAATCCTTTGTAAAATCCCCACACAAGAAATGGCTCCACTTAAAGCCACATATGAATTTATATGTTCCAAGTCTTAGAGTGAGAAATGCTGAAAAAATTTCAGAAGCTGGAGAAAATGCATTGAAGATACAGGAGTTGAGAAAGATTGCTTCAACCGATGTTATTTCAATCATGAAACCAAAAAAAGAGGATGTAGAATTTGAACCAGTATTCAAATGTCACATATTTGTGTACTGTATGAAAAGTGCTTTAGAGAATTCAACACTGACACAGAAATTCATTGTATTAATCTCAAATGTCACAATGTAGATATGTGCCTTGACCGTAAAGCCTTGGGAATGCAAGAAAACATGGATTATGGCATTTAAGTGGACTGTCGTAGCTGAAATGGATGTTTCGTACCATAACTGACATAACATGACCACAAAGATTTAGAACTCGTAAAAACATCAGAAAAAGTTTGCAAGGATATTTTCAAGCATGAAATTGATACAACACCCAAATATTTTCTGACCACAAGTCAAACGGAAAGCATACCAGAGTCTTTGCACTAATTAATATCATTCTGAATGGTTCACTGACAGTTATGAGTGAAAAAATTTTGGTCAACATTTAACACCCAGATCTTAAGCACTGATGAGGGGCCATATGATGTGAGTACGGAGTGGCGGCGGAATGAAGGGCAAGGGAATCAGGAGACACCCGAGAAAACACACAGACCAGCAGGATTGTCCAGCATTATTCCCACATGCGAAAACCCAGGGAGTGACCCCATCTGGAATCAAACCTTGGTGGGAGTAAAGTGCTCTAGCTACTGTGCTAACCACATCCCCCAATTAACAGTTGATGAATCAGAAAAATTAAACACAAATCAAGCAATAATCATCACTGCACAACTAATTAATTTAAATTCCGTAGTGAAAATCGGAAGATAAGGGACAGACAAATGTCACAGAAACATCAGAAATATGTCCACACCTAAAAATCCTACTGCCGAGATTCATTTAGAGTTAAGAAAAAGGAAGTAAGAATAAATTCTTTACAACTTGGGTCTTAGCCTTTCCTATGAACTTCTGGTATCTATTTCTACTGATATTACTAATGAACTGTGCAGTATATACTCCACTGAACAAGTGACTTGCCTCCCAAACCTCAAAACAGCACTGTTTTCAACTGCTTGAATAGATAACATAGACCATAATCCAAGCTCAAACACTGCAGAGAGTTCCCTGTACAGAACAGCTGCAGGGTGGCTAGCAAAACCTGTAAAATAATTCCCTGACTTTTCAAGGTCAGCTGCATTTATTTCTCTGACCAACAAAAGATCAATAAAATTAACCAGGTTGTATAATCATGGCAAAATTTTTTTTAGGTAAATATTAAGAATCTCTACTCATCGTGTAACGGCCAAACTATTGATTTTAGGCATGTAATTTATTTAT
This sequence comes from Medauroidea extradentata, assembly GCA_003012365.1. Classification (NCBI taxonomy): domain Eukaryota; kingdom Metazoa; phylum Arthropoda; class Insecta; order Phasmatodea; family Phasmatidae; genus Medauroidea; species Medauroidea extradentata. Next base: position 2,844 of record PNEQ01076840.1, on the reverse strand, counting down.
CAAAAATGTTTTAGGGACATTATAAGTAGTGATACGTAAAAAAACTTTTTTGTTAGGTTAGGTTAAGTTAGATTGTAAGGTTAGGTAACAAATTTTTTATGTAGGACTACTTCTAATGTCTCTAAAGCCTTACAAAAATTTTTGTTAGGTTGCCTAATATAGGTTAGGGAACCTAACCTGACCTAATTTAATGTTTGCAACCTAATATAACTTAAACTAATATAACCTAATTCTACTTACACTAACTAAACCTAACTTAACAAAAAAGTTACGTACGACTACTTATAACGTCTGTAGAAACATTTTTTATCAATAAACTATATATCTAAAATCAATAGTTTGGCCAGTACACGATGAGTATTGATACTTAATATTTACCTTACCAAGTTACAGAGAGAAAAGTTCTCGATACTAGCATTAAAATAATTTAATAAGTGGCATAAAAACAGTCAGTAATACCAGGTCACTACACCGTCACTCTTTGGATCCCAAAACATACTGTAATGTGCACCTGTTGTTTTTGAGAAACTTTGTTCAATGATTCATCAAAACAAACCACAACTTTCTTCCCCTCTAGCATTTAACTCATTTCATCCACGAAATACGACGCAAGACAAAATGTGATGTAAAAACCTATCTTATAACGCTGTAACTGAAGTTTCTTTGCTGTGACACTAATATGGAAACATTTTTGTTTCACATGGTATAGATTTGAAAAAAAAGCATCTAGGCCTACCTTCACAGTTAAACTCTGAGACTACTTAGGGTTTTCTGCCTTCAATGTGGCTCATAACGGAACGCCGGCCCATGTTGCTTAGAGAAAAATTAACATTGCACGAAATGCACCTTACAGAGTTACCACAAGGATCTTCGCGACTCATTTAATAGTAGTAGGATCGGTTAACCAATACAGCCAGTTTCTTCCTGTCATGACTGTTTTTCTTAAATTAATTACATTGTGGAAATAACACTCATTGAATATACATTTCCAGAAAATGTTAACGCACTTATTCATTTTCATGAACACACACGAGATCACATTATGATGTAACTTTTTAACACACCTTTGTCACTGTTCGAGCCAAATAGTTCAGGCGTATTACTCCATCACACGGTACGGTAGATAAAATACAATTTAAATGTAAATCCACTGCCTTCAGACGTGTTCATAAGATATTAATGATCGCATGAACCTTGGAAACAATATTCACGCCACATCAAGTAAACAATAAACAACTGACAAAATTAACAAACGTATTAGTATGCCACATGGTAAGAACTAAAGCGAACTGTGAATCCTATGTTGCCAAGTCCACGCCTTAAATTTCTACTGCGAACTCTTGGGGGAAAACACCACAACTGTTTAACACCCACTTAATTAACTAAAAATCCATTACAATTTATGGCATTTAGCAAATAGTATGCAAGAAACACCACGAGAACACTGCCATTCTAAGACAGTGCACAAGAAAGTAATATTTACCACTGTAGAAACTCGAAGACATCACAACACATTGTCAGGGAAACCTTTGGTCTGGAAACACTAACGGGAACCACTAAAAATTCTGGTACAAAATGGCAAAAAAATTGTATTCGAGACAAAAAACTGGTACCATGCATTAAATCCTCTGTTCCACGCAACTACAATATCAGTATGAAGAGATATTACGGAACCTGAAAACCGGTATGAGTACCAAGAAAATGGTACGTTGTGTTCATGGAAATGATGTTTTACAACATTTTGAAATTCCAGGTTTTTTAGAGAATTGCCTGACTTTTCTCTGACTTCTCCAGACGTCTTAAATTACCTTACTTTTCCCGGTTTTCCCGGTCGCTCGCCACCCTGAGCTATTTCACTAAGCAACACCCTACAATGGAAAATTCCAGATGTCACACTGTTATTGGGTTACTTACTAGATTGCATATTTGAGCCTCCTAAAAGTTTTTAAGAAAAAGAGTACAAGATATGGGGGTTACCCTTCTGGAGTTGACTGCCACAGAAATAAACTTGACCTGTGAGTAAACTACTAGGGGCCTTGTTCATAGTCGTAAGAGAGTTCTGAGATGATCCTGAGACCATCTTGTGCCAGTTAGTCCCGGGTTGGTCCTGACTTAGTCCGGACCAAGTGTTACCTTATGCATAAACGCCAAATAACGCCAGACTAGAGATAATCACGGGATCAGCCTTGCACACTGTTGACAGATGCTTTGCGCATGCGCACTTCACTTTTAACACACACAAGCATTTGCTAGTGAAAATAATTTGAATTTCGATTACGTTTACCCAGAAATATTGTTTCAGCTATGTAATATAGTGAATATATTGTGACAATGTTAGTATATGCACCAATAAGCAAGTTTATTAAGATATGCTGTAAATAAAAAATTAAGTAAATTTTTCCTCATAGATAACAAATTTACTATTGCTACGTAGAGTAGTGGTAATGTTTTTTCTTTCTACTTTAGGGTCCTGAGTTCAAGTCATTGTGAAGTACAGTCAAACCTCGCTCATACGTACACTCACGGTTCTCCAAAATATGTCCGTATGACCGAGTTGTACGTACGAACAAGCGAGGCCAAATCACGTCAATTTGTGGCCCCCCTCCCACCCTCCTGCCGCCCTCCCATGCTCCCGCCACCTTGGTTGAAATGAATTGCCGTGTCATGCTGCCGCGGGAAACAAATTGATGTGTCGATAAGGTCACGTTCACGTACCTAGGGCAAAAACTTACTCATTTTTTATATGATATTTTATATTGCTGAATTGTTTCCGAGCGAAATGGTATTCTATTTGTGCAGAAACGTAAACATTAAGTAAAAAAACGCACAATCAACACCGTGTTT